>JANHGN010016619.1:0-52731 GCA_024605025.1 Megaceryle maxima
TTTTTAAATCCAAACACACGTGAACCTACACTCCAACTTTTAGTGATTTTAGTTATCTTTTTGATAAATCAACCCTTTTTAATTTGGTTTTATACTTGCAAATTTAGGGCAGATTTGGGCATTGTGCTCTTCTCTCCCACCCTTCCCTTTTACTACATTTGCAGATATTTCAGTAAAACTTTCTCATCCATTTTCTGTAATTTTTTCTTTGTGGATAAAGAAAGTGCAAGTGAAACAAGGATATTTTTTTCACAGCCACAGAAATATAAGGAAGTAAAATGGATTTTTTTGTTTTCTTTTCCCAAAGAACAGAAATTACATGTGTACCCTTCAATGTCTCCAGGTTTCCCTGAAATTTTTTTTTTCTTGCATTGTGCTTTGTTTTTTGTGGTGATGAGGGTTTCCCAGTGTTATTGGAAAACCCAGAACCTGGGGCAAAAAGCCAAACTTGGGTTTGCCTTTAAGTCTGGGTGTATCAAAGTGACATGATTTTGGCTCACTCTGGTTTAGGGTCTCTGTTGAAGAACCTTAAAGATGAGTGACTGAAGATTTATGGGTGCTGATCCTCAAGGGGTTAAGCTCTGACATCACTGAAGACAACAGCAGTTTGATGAAGGGCATGAACTCTGGTTCAGCAAAGCAGCTGAAGGGATCTGACATGTCCCATCCTTCAGTAAGAGCTGAGACTCTACCTCTGGAGAAAAGTTTTCCAAGATGGAAATCCCCAAATGACCTGCTCCCACCCTCCACCTCTTATGTGTCTTCTCACCAGCGAGGCATTGGTTTTACTCTCAAAGGACTGCCATCACTTTCTGTCCTCCAGCAAAGCTCAGCACAGGCTTCATGAATAACTCAACATAAAGCTGGCATAAATCTCAACAGAAGAAATATCTTTTATCTTTAACCATTTACTCCCACTATAGGAATAATGGCAGTTCTTTTACATTTACATATAACTCTTGTTTCTTTGTTTGCTTTGACTCTGTTTGCTTGTCTCTTTGTCTTGGCACCTGCATAGCAGAAAACTTTACAGTTCATTACAGAAGTTTGCCCCTCTCTCTGCTCCTCCCTTTATTTACCCTGCTGCCCCTGAGGACTAGCAAGCAACACCCCCAAGGTCAAGAGAGAGTAAGATGTTACCCTTTTATGACGGATTATAGAAATAACAAACATGCCTGACAGTTTTATACAGCTGCTAGAACGGGTTTAGTTTTCAACAAATGAAGAATTTCCTCTTTTTTTTTTTCTCTTTTGTATATTAATTACATTTTACAAATCTTATTTTCCCCCTTCCTTTACTTTCCCCCCACTTTTCTTTCTTTCTTTTTACTTTTTTCTCTTTTTTTTTTCTCTTTTATTATTTTTTTTTTAATTTTTATTTTTTTACAGCAAAAGGATCAATCACCAACATGTCCACTGAAAAGTCCGGGTTAACAGAGTTTGGCTGTCATCTGGTCCGACTGTTTGAGGATCTCGGTGTTGTACAGGTCTAGGGCGTGGTTTACTCGGATAATCTCGCTGTTGGTGAGTTTCAGGCGGTGCTTGAGCATACAAGAGAACAGATCCAGCTGGGGCTTCCCTGGGGCTACAGGAGGTGCCAGTCTATTGATTCGGTCCCGAATATCCAGCAGCAAGAGCATGACGGAGGAGGAGGAATAGAACTGCCCACCTTGCGTGTACGACTGGTTGACCTGCTGCACAGCACTGCGCAGCAGGTCGGCGTTAAAACGCAGGCTGTAGCCGTACACCTGCACATCTGAGATCTTGATGTAGAACTGACGCTTGGTGGGGTCAGAAAGGTCCACGGGCCCTTGGCCAGTCTCGTTACGCAGTAGGGAGGGCAGCCGAGTCCGGCTGCGTAGGTAGATATGGACGGTCTCAAAAAAGGTTTTCCACCGGTTGCCCAGTAGCAGGGTCCAGTTGTAGCACTGGCTGTTTTGGAGGCGGATTTTCTCCCAGCGTGGGTAGCCGTACTCCCCAAATGGCATGTTCCAGCCCTCGGAGTGACTCCCGCTGAATGGGTTGACATAGACAAAGAACATAGGGTCCAGGCTGCTGTTGCGCATCTGGCAGATTCGCATGGAGATCCCGATCACCATGTGGATGAAGTCCATCCGGTTCTTGTTGCTCTTCAAGGTGAGGGACATGCGTTTGCGCCACCTGGGGTCGAAGAAGGTGTCCAGGCGGATCTCATTGCTGATGAAAGTGGTGTGCACATACAGGCGAGAGTCCATTTTCTGTAGCAGGTACTTCAGCTCTAGGTCCTGGAAGTCCAAGTCCGTCTCAAAGCTGATGAACTGCTCACTCCGCTCCGAGTCTACGTTCTGAGGCTCGCAGCGACCCCGGTAAAGCTTATAGCCCTTGTTGCATGAGCCACAGAGAGAGATGTTGGCCAGGCTGCACATGGCACAGCTGTTGTTACCCCCAATGATGCAGGGGATGGGGCGCTGGCACAGGCTGGTGCCACCGTGGCAAACGCAGCTCCGCTGGCTTTCCAGAAAGGTCCCCCAGAATCCATTCTCATTGCAGTAGAGCAGGGACTGGACCCGGGTAAGCCATTCCTGTATTGTCCTGCAGGTAGAAAGAAGAAAGCATTAGCATTGTAGAGCCTCACAGAGTCATTGGTGTTGACATCTTACTACAGCCACAGCATTTTCAGGGGTATGTCTGAGGCAGAGCTCTCAGAACATGGATGCCCTGCTGTGGCATCTGGGAGCTATTCCAGTCTATATTTAGATTGGAAACTATTACACCTGCTGTTTATGCCTTTGATGGAGAGCAGAAGTCCTCTAAGAACTAGCTAGAAGTTAGAACTTATCATCTGAAGTCTCTCTCTTCACAGCTGCTCGAGGAGCTGAGCAGTGTCCGGCCAAGGGTCCCATCAGTGCCACAAAGACAAAGTTCAACCATGGAGCTGATAAGGCCATGCAGATGTTGAGGTGCTATCAGACATTGCAGGTTGGCAATGTCTAGCATTACAATGTCTCCTAGGCTATCAGAAGACAGGGGCTCTGAGCAACCTGCCCTAGGTAGAGAGGTCCCTATTTGTGTAGAGAGGTTGGACCAGATGACCTCTAGAGGTCCCTTCCAACCTAGAGCATCATATGATTCTACAAAAAAGCTCCTCTCCATAACATTAGCCATTCCCCCTACTCTCCAAAACCATGAGATGGCATGAGGTGAGGCCAAGCCTGTAGCAACCTCTGCTTATGGTGCAGAGCTCCATAACAGCAGGAAAGAGGGTGGAAGTCAGAGTGCACTGAGACAAAGCTGCTGGAACAGCTTCTCCTTTCAAAAAAATTAACCTCCTCTTACAACCTCTCCCCCTAAAAAGCAGCCACACTGGGCCATGCCCAGGCCCCACCACTCCCATAATTGCTATATCAGCACCCTCACCTTCATGTCCTGCAGCCCTGGAATGACTCCCAGAGACCGACACTGTAACCCACATTTGCTTTTTGTGCAACTCACTTGCAATGCTGCCCCGCTGCCCCCCCCGGGAAATCTCAGCACAGCGACTCCTTTCTCAGCAGCCTTCAGCAGAACGCCTCGTTCAGCCGCCTGCTGCCTCCCCTCCGCCTTCCCCCCCAGCTAATGAATACTTCATTGTCTCCTCTGGGCAAAAAAGTTCTTCGTAGAGCTGCAGTGAGAGGACCATCTAATGACAAATTAGGATTCAGTCCCTGTAGAATGGGAGGAGTGATTATGGACAGAGGCTCTCACAGCTGGATTAGTGAAATTCATGGCACCTGCATCGCCTGACCTCCGAATAATCATTAAGCTGTAGTCTGTATCAAAGAAGGCATTAAATGATACAGCAGCAAAGAACAGCAAGATGATTAAGGGGAGCGAGGGAGTGGAGGGATGAGAGTATAAAACAGAGGAAAGTGCTGGAAGGAAAAAAAATAATCAAGGAGCAGAAGCAGAAAGAGTAGGGGAAGAAAGAGGGAGAAAATGTGCAGGTAAAAGGGAACACAAGGGTGAAATGCAGTGGGCAGGAGCAATAGGGATGGAGAAAGGGGAAAACTGAAATGACAGCAACAACTGAAAGACAAGAAGACAGGCAGGAATGAAAAGCAGGAAGAAACTGAGTGAAAGGAAAAAAAAAAAAAAAAAAAAGAGAGACAGTGAGGGGAAAAGGAAGTGTGGTGGCAGGAAAATCCTGAAGCCTTGGATGTGGTATGAGACAATTTTCACACTCCTCCTGTGGTAGAGGGCTGCCAGGTCTCCTTCCCTTAGCTGCAGCTAACAGGAGCTCTCCTGCTCGTGGAAAAGACAAGGTTGGCTGGGGAGCTTGGGAGCAAGGCAATGACCTCTATAAATATCTGCTGTAGAGGGAGATGGTGAAAGCTTCAGTCCCTAAAAAAGTGGACAGGGCTCCTCCTGGTTTCTAGGACAGCTTTGCTTTGGAGAGGAGGAGACAGCACAGCAGAGTGTGACTGCAAAACACACTGCTGACAGCAACAAGCATTCTCAAAACCATCCCCTGCGGGCTGAGTCTGCCTTCTGCTCGTAAGTAAATTTTTGCTCACTTCTTCAGCAATACAAATATTTTCTACCCCATCTGAAGCCCTGCAGTTCCTGTTTGGAAAACCAGCCAAATGCACTTGAATTTAGCAAAGCACGCAGATTCCAAGTTTCAATCTCCCTAAGGCTCTGTGAACCCACCTTGATTCCTCCATGCACCTTCCTGAAAGCATCTTTCTTTGCTTCTAACAATGAATCTAAGTGTGAAGCTGAGGGATACTGAGCAAGTGGAGGATGAACTAAAACCAAAGCAACTCCCCAATATATGCACCCTGCTGCCTGGGTTCACTGGACTGGGGGAAGGGCTGAAGAGAAGCATAAGGTTCCTGCATGCTTCTCATGATTGAGTTGATAGGACAAGCACTGCCAGGCTATACAACAGGGGACACAATAGAAAAACAGAGTCAGATGGTAGTATCCTGTCTTAGGTGTGTTATGTCTTAGAGGAAAAAAATAATCCTGTTAATCTCCTGTTCTTCTCTTATACTAACAGTCGGCAGAGCAAAATGAGAAAGGAGTCTCATCTGGTATCTTGCAATCAAAACCAGCAATTTCCCTGTTCTCCCCGGATCAACTTTGTAGAGGAAGGATGGGAGGAGATGAGGAGAAAGAGGCTTGGGGTTTTGTGGGGGCTGTGTGTGTATGCTTTAGCATTCAGCAAAGACACAAGTAGGACAAAAAAAAAAAAAAAAAAAAAAAAAAGGTGGCTAACCACCATCTGCTGATGGCAGCAATAAAAGATGTAATTAAATGAAAATGCAGAATTCAGGGCAGAGCTGGGCATTGGCTACAAACATGACAATGGGAAGCGTGATAGAGTGAGAGAGAGGAAAAGTGGTATAAATTATCACATTTTGTCTTGCAACTGGGACAGGATAAGAATATATGGCAGGACCACTCACAGCCCTTCAGCTGACAGGAGATAACTTCTGAAAACACACCCCTGTGATGGCTCAGACTCCTGTGAATACAATCAAGACATTTCAGGGCACATGGAAGCTGAAAAGAGCTACTGTTTAAAAGCTGAAAGCCAGTAGCTGAGTAGCCATTGGCTTAATTTTAATTCTTTTCTCTTTCATCAAGGAGTCATCAGTTTACCTTTCTCCCTCAATATCATTGCAAAAGTTATTTTGCCTCTGCTAGTTCAGAGTACGAAGGACTGGAGCATGTGAATTAAAGAAAAGGAAAACAGTGTCTTCAAAGGTCACTGTCAAGCAGTTTTACATTCAACTTTAATATCCTACATTCCAAAACTAAAATGAAAAAATATTACTTCCAGGCCAAGCTGTGAGTGAGAGTTACTTTGCAGTGGTTTCTTACTGGTGCTCACTGGAGACATGCAGTCCTCTGTCACTGCTGGGAACTGGGAGCCAGGTAATCATGCAGAGCTGTTTCAACATTTAAATCCTATCTCTTCTGAAGAAAAAAAACCCACCCTGTTTTGCTGGACAGCATTGAGCTTTCAGATCAGAAGCAGAGGTCAGATTACACAGAAAGGTGATGAATAATTTTCTTTCCTCCTGATTTGTCATCTTTCAGGATTAATCAGGTCTGGGGAGGGGAAAAGGCTGATGGATGCCCCTTGAGACAAATAGGCAGCTTTGCTGTCGATTGTGTCTGAGCTGATTAGAAAACCAAAGCATACCAAAACAAAAGCAAGAAACAAACCAAACAAAAACCCCAGAAAACCACATCAAAACCCCAAACAATCAAAAATCCAATCCAGTAGGACAGATTTTTTTTTTAATTTTATTTTTTATTTTTTTATTTTATTTTATTTTACTTGCAAGGGAAAGGTAGGGATTTAACAGCTTCTCTTTTACAAACTCCCCTTTCGCTTTCCAAACAGCACTGGCTCCTGTGGAGGTACTTTGGGGGTTTTCTGTATGAAACAGCAAAGTGAAAAATTCTATTTTTATTCTCAGCAGCTGTGAGATGTATTCTTAAATAATGACAATTTGGCTGGAGCCCAGAATATGTATCAACCCCCCCTTCCTTTGGAGGTTATTTGTATTTTACATCTAGAGCTTTAAAATGCAACTCTAGGTACTCATTCCACATTGAAGCATTAACAACTGAGGAGCAGGTTCTTTTTTAAACCAACAAACTCGCCTGTAGAAAGGTGTTTTTTAAGCAAAAGCAGTGCAGACCAAATATATAAATATATGTATTTCCTTAGCTATTGCAAAAGGTCACGGAGGATCAGCCTCATTGCCAAAATCCCTACTCTTGCTTTCTTTTGAAAACACCACCTCTTCCTCTCCCTGAGGAACATCAACAGTGATCCTAATTTGTTGTTTTTTACATTGCTTTTGAATATATAAAATATGTGTATTAAAGAGAGAGAGGCTTGGTCTTAAAAGAACCTTTCCAGCCTTTCAAAGCTTTTCAAAGCCACTGGCACGCTCGATAAGCATCTATCATTCTATACAGTAACAATTAGAAAATTAGAGTATTTCCAAGCCCTGTGAAGAGAGTGATGAAATGAGCACCTCTTCTGCTACACATCTCTCCACCGAGCCCCTCCCCTCCTTAGCTACAAATGCAGAATGACAAATAAGAAAAGAAATTATAATATGCCTGGTGATGTTGATTTAAACAAATCAAGCACATCAGTCATTTAAAAACCCAGCTGCCATCATCTGTTTCGTCCTCCTTCCCCCAGATTGTACAGTATTAGTTGGAGGCTCCCTTTCTGCGTGGTTGACTTTCTAAACAGAAGAAAAATGTTAAAAGTATATTTATGTGAATGCTCTGCAGCAACAAGATTGGCTGGATATTTGCTCACTGCTGGTTCACCTCGTTGTTGTTGTGGCACAACTCAAAATAAGGCCTGGACAGGTGTGTGACTCCTCCACCAGTTTTGGCTTGTTTGTAGCAGCTCAGATGACTGCCAGGAACGGGACAATTCTAGGAAGTTGTCCAAAGACTTTTTTTCATAATCTCTTGAATTTAATATATATGTCTCCTCATTTCTAGTAAATTCATCAAGCCTTTGTCCAGAAACATTAGATTTCTTGGTAATTGGAGAGATGTTAAGTCCTGGAAGAGTTTCCAGAGCTACACAGTGATGAAATGGAAAGCAGCGAAGGGGAAAGGGACCTGGGGGTCCTGGTGGGCAGCAGGATGACCATGAGCCAGCAATATGACCTTGTGGCCAGGAAGGCCAATGGTATCCTGGGGTGTGGTTAGTAGGTCAAGAGAGGTTCTCCTCCCCCTCTACTCTGCCCTGGTGAGGCTGCATCTGGAATATTGAGTCCAGTTCTGGGCCCCTCAGTTCAAGAAGGACAGGGAACTGCTCGAAAGAGCCCAGCACAGAACCACAGAGATTATGAAGTGGAACATCTCCCATATGAGGAAAGGCTGAGGGAGCTGGGTCTCTTTAGCTGGGAGGAGAAGAGACTGAGGGATGTCCTCATTAATGTTTATAAATATGTAAAAGGTGAGTGTAAGGAGGATAGTGTCAGGAGGATGGCACCAGGCTCTTCTCAGTGATGTCCAACAATAGCACAAGGGGCAACAGTTGCAAGCTGGAACATGGGAGGGTCCATGTAGACATAAGGAGAAACTTTTTCACAGTGAGGGTGACAGAACAGTGGAACAGGCTGCCCAGGGAGGTTGTGGAGTCTCCTTCTCTGGAGACATTCAAAACCCACCTGGACACTTTCCTTTGTGACCTGATCTAGGTGATCCTGCTCTGGCAGGGGGGTTGGACTAGATGATCTTTGGAGGTCCCTTCCAACCCCGAACATTCTGTGATTCTGTGAAATGAAAACTCAGTATGTTTAGTGGCCATGGGGCTGGATGTTAACAGAAGACATGAGTCAATCAGATAATTTTCTCTTGATACTGAATATTTAGATAATGAAGGAGGTGAGAAAAGTTCCTCTATAAATGTTAACTTTGCCTTACTCTTCCAAGAGAAACATGGAAGAAAAAAGCACTTGGACCCATTTTTTTTCCCAAAGCTTTGTGTTACTTCACTCCAGACAATGCAGAAAGAAACAGCAAAGAGATGTTTACTAAAATCCACTGATGCAAGTCTCCAAAAATTATTGGAAGCAAACTGAAACTCATCCAGAGGTCAGGGCTGAACTGAGCCAGCAGGAGATGACTATTGGATATCAATAGTTGCTGTAGCTGTACTGGAAAATCTACTCTGTCCGTCTGTAATAACATTGCTGGGCTTCTGCTCAGTGCAGGTTCATTCTGCGTTTTGTGGAAGAGATGCAATCTATTCCATTTGAAACTAAAGCGTCTCTGTCACACTGGCTACACTCACTGAGGAACACAACTCAAAAATGGGCTGAAGCATCTTGTGTTCCATGTATCCACTTTAACAGGAAATAGAGGCTTTAACTTCACTGTGGTACTTGAGGTAAAACCTTAAAAAGCAGGTTAGTCTGCCTGGCTGCCTGATGTCAGCCCTGTAATATTCTTGCAGAACACTACAGAGTAAGTGGGTGCCCTTCACCTGGGTAAGTAAGACCATAGAGAAGGGATGTATATAGGCTTAGGTGTGTGACAAAGGTTACTTACACTTCCAGAAAGGCTGTTTAGCCTGGAGAGAAGACTGAGAGAAGATCACCAACTTGAACCCAGGAGGTTCCAACTGAACAGGAGGTAAAACATCTCTGCTGTGATGGTGTCAGAGCCTGTCCCAGGCTGCCCAGAGAGGTTGTAGAGTCTCCTTCTCTGGAGAGATTCCAAGCCTGCCTGGACTCTACAATCCTGGGCCCTCTGCTCTGGCTGACTGTGCTGGAGCAGGAGGGTTGGACAAGAAGATCTCCAGAGGTCCCTTCCAATCCCTACCACTCTTTGAGTCCGTGAACTTTCAACCCACTCCCAGATTTTACCACTGTCCCCTTCCATGTCAGCACACCCTATATCCAAAGACTTAGCCCGCTGGGATTAGGACCAAGCCCAGCCTCAGCTCCATCAGTCACCCATCACACCACACCCATCCTCCATGAAGGATGCAGGTACCTTTCTCTAGGCAGCTGGTGGTTAGGATTGTGCCGACACCGGACACTGAGGCCAAAGAGTTTGCGGGCAGTGCGCTGGATCTTTTGGCGCTGGGCTTCCAAGGAGCTCTGCAGTAGCTTGTAGCGGTTCTGCAGATCCCAGTCATTCCCCCAGTGCTGGTGGATGCTCCCAATGGTCAGGAAATGGTTGCTAGGTAGCCTTTTCATGAAGGATTTAAACTCATCTGGAACACACAAAAAAGTGGAGAGATACAAAGGTTTCTGAACTATAACAAAGTTAAAAATCTTTTCATTAGCAGGATAGAGAAAGAGCAATGATGTATGAGGCCATCAGTGCTCTGCTAAAGAAAGGTGATGTCCATTAACTCACTGGTCTGTCATTCTGCCCCAGGAAGCCCACTAATTCCATGGCTATTGCTGCTCCCATGTGGGAAATGAAACGTGGAGGATATTAGGGTGAAACAGTACAGTTAATGTGTCCAGGGTGGAGAGAAAGAGCAAATTCCCCCTACCATGGGATGATAGGCTAGGGGGAACAAAAAGCAGGGAGTTGCAATCATTGGCAGTTAGAGTTCTCATTTAAATTGTTTTTCAGCTGCTCCTAAAAATGCCGTTTGTTGTTGAAGTTAAATCACTTTGGCTGTGTTGTTAAGAAAAAAAAGGAGAGAGAGAAAAAGCTTTAAAAAATCCCCAGAGGAAAGCTTTGGATTGTGTTAAAATGTCCTGCTTTCTCATTTTTTAAAAGAGCATTCTGATTCTTTTGTCTCATTTAACTTCATTTGAAGGTAAATGAGTTGCTTTATGTAACAATGAATATAAACAAAATACTTCGTAGGGCTAAGGTCAGCACAAAATGTGTCAATTTTAGCCAAAGGAAAAAAACTAATTGATCCAAAACCATGTTGCTAAATGTTACTTTGTGATCAGTTTCTTTCTGTTTGACTTTGTTTGATAATGGAAAAATCAGGGTTTATTTGAGTTTATTTTCATCAAGACCCAGAAATTCTGATCGTTTCTGTTTATGACCACCCCTTTCTTCCTGAGAAGTATAGTTTGCTTAGATTTTGATTGCCAAGCTGGGAGACCCTCAGATGGAAAAAACAGATGGTTCCAACTTTCTCAGTAGAAAATAACCCATTTTGTGATACTGGAAAACTGTGTTTGACACACTGAGACCTTGAGAAATGCAAGAAGTGGACAAACAAAAACCCCATAAAGTGCAATAAAGAAAAGAACAAAGTTCTGCACCAGGAGAAAACAACCCCACACATCAGTACAGGCCTGGAAACAACCATTTGAATAACAGCTGCTAGAAAGGTCCTGGGGGCTATGATAGGCACCATGCTGATGGTGGATCTACACAACGTTCTGACTGGAAACAATACAAATTGCATACTGGGTAAATCCAGTAGTTTGGGGAAGTTAATATTCCCTGCTTCTTGGCACTACTGAGGCTGCACCTGCATTTCTCTGCCAGCTTTAGGGGCACCCAACTAAAGATGAATGGTGAAAAACTGTTGAGGGCACAGATGAGGGCTACCAAGATGGTCAAGGGCCTAGAGCACAATCCCACAAGGTCAGGTGGAAGGAGATACACCTTTTTAATCTAGTATAGAAGAGGCCAAGAGGCAATCTAACTACAGCCTACAGCTGCCTAAAAGGTACTGACAAATATTAAAGAAAGAATCACTTATTAGAGACAGATGCTATAACAAGGAGTAATAGTTTGCAGCTTGAGAAGTTTCAAATTGAAAAAACTTCCTCCCTTGGAGGTAATGCAGCACTGGAACATAATGACCAGAGATGGAGAAGAATCTCCCCCTTTTAGACTCTGCCAGACCAAACCATGGCTGACCTGATCTAGTGCTGGTGGTACTCCTGCTTCTAGAGGGAGGTCAGACCAGCATCCTGCCATAAAACCCCACAAAGTATCCCACAAGAAATGTAGCCATCTTTTCTTCTAAGTTACCTACATTATTTTCCTTCTTTTCCTAATCCTCTTTTAAAACAAAATCCTTCATCCTATTTTTCAGAAAGAAAAGAGAGCAATACAACAAGAGCAAGAGCCAACAACAACAAAAAAAAGGGCAAATAATGAAAGCTTGTAAAGGCTGATAGCTTTAAAAAGAAGAAATAATCCATAGAATTATTGGAGAAAATCAGATCAGATAATTTACAACCTATTGTACAAATCTGGTAGATATTTGCATAATAAAATTCCTATTATTCAGCAATTTGCAGCTCACCCTTAACTCCCTAACCAAGAATATTTGTACATTAGTCACTACCATCATTACAGATGCTAAGTGAATGTGCACGTCCCGCTCATCACATGCTGAAACTGAGCACCTAATAAAAAATAATTATCATCATTGCACTATCAAGATCCACAGGACATCTGCTTGTCTCCTCTCTTCCCCAAAGATAACAGAGAGATTTATTTTATTTTTTAATCATCTCTCTGGTCTCCACTCTATTTGTAAGGCTGCTTTCAGTGCCCTTCTCCTCCCCAAAAATGATTCTCTCCTGTTCAGGGGTCCTCTGAAACTATCATCATGTATAATTGCTTCTCTGGACCATGCTGGTTACTCCCAGTACCTTTCAGCAGTAAAAGCCTTGCATTTGCTTCCCGCCCCTTATAAATCAATTTCCTCAAAAGCCTGTTTGTGCAAAAGACCAAGCACTTTTCCCTCTGATGATGAATGTGCTACATTTTTCATAGAGACGGGTATGGGAGAAATTTCAGTGCAGTGTGCACATTTTGATACTGCAGTGCAACGTTGAGGGAAAAATAAATGAGCAAAGAAATCTGGCAAAATAAAAGCTGGAGGGGGTTGGTTTCTATTTTTCTAAAAAACAAGAGTGGTAAAAAAAAAAAAAAAAAGAAAGCAAAAAAAGAAAATACTTTCCTAAAAGAATAGTTCCTTCATTATTTATTTTTGTATTTATAAGTATCCCTGGAGGCCCCAGCCACGACTATGGTTGCATTGTGCTAAGCCTTGTACCTTTCCGGGATTAGTTAATTCTTAATCCTGAGAATTTCCAATTAACTAATAAGCCTGTTTGCATTTGGTTTTATTCAAGTTATCTGCCCGGAAAATGTTGATGCTGGCTAAGACTACATCTCCCATAATGCAAGACGGCCTCGCTTTCTGCCGAGTCACCCAGTCCCTGCAGGCAGTCCCGTGGCACTGACGCATCCTCGCAGCGGGTACGGGGCAGAGGGTGCAGCCTCTGGAGAAGAATGGGGGCATCACAGTGAAATGGCCACGTTCAAAAAGCTCTTTCAAAGATTAAACTTTCGTTTTTCCAGTGATTAGCTTTTCAGTTAAAAAAAAAACAACCTCAACCCAAACAACAAACCCATTTTCACTAGAAAGCAATAGTACTGCAAAATAAAACCCCAGAGCTTTTAATCAAAAGACTGCTTTAAAATCGAGAATCACAGTTCTGATGCAGAAATTTTTTGGCCGGCTGTACTAAAATGCCCAGAATAAGGCAGTGTTATTTTTCTCAATTTACACATGAGCAATGAAGCACAGGACTCGGAGCTCCTGGGCTGATTTAAAGCAGCATCAGTTTACTGCAGCCTCTTTCACTTTGAGGACACGATCCCAAATCACACCAACTCTTGGTTTGACCCACATGATTTTTTCCTAACTTGACAAAGGAATCCAACACAGATCAGAAACAGTGTATAGATCTTTCAGGCTATCAGCAGCTTCCTCTGTAAATGGTATTGGCTTTCAGAGCACTCATGTGCCTTTCAGCCTGCTTTATTGGAAAAGCCTTCAGATGTCATTAGAGATTTCTTTTCTGCCGTTCATAATGAAGAAAATCCCCTAGTTATTGGGAATATTTATTGAAACAAAGAAGCAAAATACTAATACTATAGTCTTTTGTGATAGCAACTTTCATCTCAAAGGATAAGTTCACGCCCGATTGCAACAAAGTGATGAATGAGATGCAAGCAGCTTTAAACAGAAAGGTAATCACTCCATCTAGCCCTGAAAAGCCTTCAGCCCTGGCTGGAATATGTCTACAGCACAGCAGAGAATTGCACTGCAACGTGTCACTAACACGGCAAATGAAAAACACCTTCCCTTGTTGAAATCTCAAGGGGAGGGAGGCAATAGAATTATTTACCACAGTCTTTGCTTGGATCGAGTGCAACAAATACAGAAAGTAACAGGAAAACAATCACTGTGGGACTGTAACTCTTCCCTGTCCATCGGGCTCTCTCCTTCTAAGTGCCTGGGTTAGATCCTCTGAGAATGTAAAAGGGTTTGAGGAGTGGTGGCCAGCATGGCTCTTGAGCATCTTGTGTGAAGATCCCCTGTCAGAACTAGCAACATGTAACTAGTGGCAGAGCTGTGCTGGCAGGCATTGCCAGTGATCCTGGTTTCTGTAGTATGGAGATAGCAGAAGCTTCTGAAATCCAGATTTCTGTTTTGCCCTGGTGTATCCACCCCATCCATGAATCTACAGAAACTCCCAGAAAACAACTGACCCTCTTCAACTAGTGACCTACCTCTGGAATTGCCCAGCCTTGCAGCTCCCCATAGTATATGGGAGGATCTTATCAAGATGGTCATCAGCCTTGGGCCATTGACTGCTCCTCTGACACTGCTCAACTGAGCACCAAGTTGACAGCATGAGTTGGACATAAGAATCTGTGCAATAGGAGACATGCCAGCAGGGTCCACATATTGAAGTATGAACCTGTCCTCAACAACCCATTGAGAACACATTTTAGGCCACTTCATTTCAATCATTAAAAGGATTAAGGTGACCTTCGACATGAAGAAAGACTTTGCTGCTGGGAAGATGTCTTCAGTGCCTTGAATGGAGCTAGATGGGTGGTTCTTCAGAGTTTTCTTTCCTAATATGGAAATCTGGACAGTTATGACAATGATCCTCACAGAAAATATATTGGAAAGTAACTGCCTAACACTGAGAGATGAAAGGCAGCAGAGGGATAAGTTCTCAAAGAAGTTCTGCTTAGTGCCCATGTGACTTCAAAGCAGTGAGACCATTTGCCAAAGGAAAGGATGTAATTGTGCTGATGCTGTTGCTCTCTTTCCCATCTCAAATCCCTGAAAGTGCATATTGCCTAAGTGTTACAGCACACCTACTACGGGTGTTACCAGCATCAGTGTAGAACAAACTCTGCTGACAGCCCCAATGTCACACTAGGAGAAAGCTGAGGGAGAAGAGAAATGTTCACACCAGTGCTGTAGGAGAGAGAAGTCATTTTCCCTTCTCCTTTCTATCTCAAATGAGGTGTCATCTGCCCTGTGCTCTCTCTCTGTGAATTGCCTTTCACCAAAGCAGAATAAATCATTCATGCAAATCTGAAAAGCAATTTCTGCATCATTCATATTGTGGAAGCTTCTGTGTAGAACTATTAAAGGAGAGATTTTGAGCTGGTTTGGTTTGAAAAATCAGATTTTTAATCAAACAAATTCTTCCATGGGAAATAACCCCTTACACATAGAATTATGTATGGGGTGTTCTTGTCTGTATGTGTAACAGAGAAAAAAAGGTACTACCTGAAGACTAAGATCATGGTTTGGGTTTCAGTATCCTCTATTTTTTTATCCAAACTGCAGCATTATATTGAGAGAAGAAAAGACTCTTAACTGGGATAATCTGGCATGCTTTGTTTCAAAGAAATCAATTGGAAAATGCATTTTGCTCTGTTACCTGAATTCTCCAGATCTTTATAGGCTTCTGTCCAGGTCTTGGCCATGTTTGCTAGCGTGTACTCCATGATTTGGATGTCAGTGATGGGGCAGTTGCACTGCGGGAACTCCTCCGCACACTGGCAGCCGCACTGGCTGTTCCGGCAGATGTACTCCCCCTCACCATTGCACATGATGTAACTCAAGGCAGACTGGACAAACTTCTCTTGTAAATACTGAGGGAAGATGATCTGGAGACCTGGCATAGGAAACAAGAGACAGGGATGTGAAGAGGGAAAAAAAAAAAAGTAATTTCAGGTATCTGTTCTTCTCAAAACCTGTTTCATTAGCAGCTTGGGAAAGTGTTGCTGAGGAATTAAAAGCTGCTGGGATATTTCTCTTGGAGCTGTCATGAATAAGGAAGGTGGGGCACAAATTGCCAGCCTCCCAAGTTTGCTGAGAGCAGAGCCCATCTGCTCTATGAGAGAAGGGTGTCAAGTAACTTCTCCCTCCCCAATGGCCCCTTCATCCCAGTACAGACAAAGCCTCCCTTATTCCCAGGGGTTTTGCTACTTTGTAAGAAAGTGCTAGATCAGAAGCAATGTTCTGACCTGTTTTGAATAGGTTTGGTACCACAGAAACAAGGAAACTCCACACTGAAAAAGAAGAGAATAAAGGAAGAAAAACAGAAGAGAGGAAAATAATACAAAGAAGGATTTATAAGAGGGTCTTGCAGAGTTAAGTGCCCAGCTCCCACAGTATAAATACAGGAGCTGGGTACCTGAGTCCTTCCAGCTCCCTCCCTGCTAGGAAGGTTTCTTGCCAAATCCTATAAAAGTGTAAATAGATTTAGTGCCAATGATTTCAGTGGTGCTCTGAAGATTTACATTAGCTGAGAGATCTACCCCCATGTCTCTCTCTGTAGCAAGTGTTTGTGTATCCATCCATCTGTGCAGGCATTAGTGTAGGTGGACGCTTGCTCAGGCACCAGAGGACATGATAACAGTTTAAATGCTTGCCCTGTGTACAGTGTACATGTTTTTCCATCCTGCCCTTATCCAGCCCCCATCTACAGATGTCCCTGAGCATTCACATCTGTTTCCTTCTACCTGGTGAGTTCTGCTTGTCAGACTCACTCAGCATCTGTGGTGCATGAGGCAGAGCCGACAGTAACTCTGAGTGAGCCTTTTGCAGGCAGCCTGGCCCACTCGCCTTCCTCATAAAAGGCTCAGAGATTTTGGAGTGGCAGATAAAGGAGTTTATGGCTTGAGCAGCAGCACTGAACTCCAGTGTAATGAAGGCACGCGGGTCAATTACCCATCTGCTTGTGTTTCTGTTGCGCTGAATTACTGTATCCGTGGCTGACAGCTCATTGGAGTGGAACAAAAATAAGACAATAATTCAGAGGATGGGGGTGTGCAGGAAAGGGCAGGAAGGGCTGTGACTCTTTCAGGAGTTCAGACCCATCTGTGCGATTGGTCATGATCACCTCAGACAAGTGAAAAGTGGTGGGCAGTGCCCTGGGGACCCCTATTACCCTTTTGCTTTCGGTTCCACAGAGACACCTCAGCCTTGATGAGGTCCCTCTGGAAGTCCACATTTGAGGGGAGCAGGAGGCTGTTGAAGGCACAGGCACCTCTGTTCTCTCTCCCATTCTGCTATTGCCAGGGCACGGTCTCTGTGAGCACCATGCCTGGTGGCAGCAAGCTGCCCCATTGTCTGACCTAATTCACAGCCGAGCATGGAGCAGCGGCAGCTGCCAGGCAGGATGAACACAGAGCAACCTTCAGCCGAAGATGTCTGTGACACTTGCACAGGGAAGGATTTCAATCCTGGCATTTGGAGGCACTCTGCATAGCTCCTGCTGCCTTTTCTGCAGTGCTGTTGTGGGGAAGGGAAGGAACATGCAAGGGGCTGATCACAGCCTACAGCATCACTGCAAGCACCTCAAAACTACTCTAAGGAGGATCTGCGTTTTGAGGTCCCTTTGGTCTTTCCTCAGATGTTTCTCAACAAGAAGTGCTGCTTTCTGCCTGTTGTCTTCAGGAAGTACTAAAGTTCTGTTTCTTTTAGGAATTTATCTGAAGCAACAACCACAGAGGGATGGTCCCTTTTCAAACCTTCACACTGATGACGGGGATGGTCCCAACTGTCAGGCTCCAAGACCTTCCTTCAGGATGGAAAGGAAGTGCAGCACTGTTGGAGAACTGAGATCTACAAAAGGGGCTTGGAAAGCCTGAAGGCTGCTGTACTCACTGAGACTGCACGCTCACTGGAGAAGGGGGGCTGAACTTCTTGATGTGCATTGACCCTGTTTATTCATGGTCCACGTATCACGAATAAATCTTTCCACTCTGCTTCATGAATGAGCAACCTGCCCTGGTCTCAACCTTTGAAGATGAGGCCCAGATGACCGCAGGCTCTTCAGCTCACCGTATTTTCTCTTTGAATTTTTACTTGGATAACAGCACCAGCAAACTGTCTGGTCCCAGCTACAAATAATACTGGCTTTGGTGATTTACTTTTGTTTTCCCCCACCCCTCCGGAGGGAATAGGAGTTCAAAAAAAAAAAAAAAAAGGCAAGTGAAGTTTCAAGGAAAGCACTTTTCAAGGAACATCCATTCTGTATCTCAGTACATGCAGAAACATAAAAACCCTGTAATCTCCAAAACATAACATGGTCCCATCCTACACTGCACAGTGCCTCTCGTGGATGCTTACTTTTTGTCCATACAACTCATGGTTTCTAAAGAAAGATTTTCAGGATAACCGTCTCATGTTTAAGAGGTAATCAGACCCCCTGTACACTTAGCACCAATTCAGAACTATATAAATGCTTAACTTTAATCAGGAAAGCAGTTCTGCTGGAATCCATGCAGTTAATTGTAGCATTTATCAAGCAGCACAGACTCAAATATGTGCTTAGAGCAGGACCACAAGTGATACACAAATCCACCTACTCTTCGAAACATGAGCGTGCGCACACCAAACCCGAAGTCCTAACTCCAGAACAGCAAGCTTGGTGCAGGGATCACATACAACTCAGAGATCTTCCAGCCAGGAGTTTCCTCGTGGAAGAAATCGGCGCTGGGGTTACTGACAGAACCACGCCTGCTTTCACATTTGTACTTGGACATACCCACACGTTCATCATCGTACTCAGAAAAGGGCAGATTCACATCAGTAGTTTTGGTTTAGTGTTAAGCATCCTTGTGACCAGATCCTAGCAAGATATTTTACAAGTACTGGGCCATTAGCACCTCACTCAGTCCTGGTACCCTTCTCATTTGTACATAGTTCTGTACCATGCCCAGGGATTAAATATTGCTGAAGCTGAGTTGCTGACAGCTGTCAGTAAAGCAGAAGTGTAAGGTAACCTTTACAAACATGAGTGTGAGAAGGCCATACTGGTTGAGAGCACTGCTCTGGGTGCTTCAGTTGTCACCTTTAAAGCAGGGAAGCTGTAGTCCCGAGGACTGTAACACTGCACAAACCTCACAGAGCAGCTTCAGCCAGCCATGCTAGCTGGGAAAGCCCTGCTGCCAGCCACGAACTTAATAAAACATCCCCAGGTGCTCTTTTGTTCTCTAAAATTTCTTTGAATATTGCAAACATTAAAAAAATAATTTAATCTTTCAATATTGTCTATTGATAAAGCAGCCTCACGTCAACAGACAAAGAGGGCACAATCTGGTCTGAGATACTGGACCATCTTCATGGGGTGAACACCTCAGCCCAAGCCAGGGTGCACAAGGATTGGGCTCATCCTTCAGAGCAGCGTCAGGAGCTGATAATAGATGCAGGAGGTAAGTGTGCTGGTGACAAGCATTAGAGAGAATACCTTAGTTTTGAAGGCAACTTACTGATCAGAAGGAGGAATTCTGTCACACTGTAAAGCATAAAGTTCCCCTTTAAAAATTAAGAGCAGCACATTTTTGGTGTAAGTTTGCCTTAGACAACTACAGGCAGAACATGAAGTGTCTGACAAGGGAATATGTCCTTAATTCACCTAGAAAAACTATTAGAGAGAGATGTTTGGATTTGGACTGTACATAAAAGGCTTCCTGCATTAAAAGAGGTAAATTTCCCCAGCTCAAAATTAGAGCTATTTGAAACATTTTCCACAGAAAAGTTCTCTGTTGAAAATGCAGTTTCATTGCAGCATTTTGTGAGAGCGTGTGGACTCCAAAAGCACTTCTGACTGGGAAAGGTCTAAAGATATTTTTCATACTTCCTCATTTTGTTTCACTGAAAAGCTGGAATGTTTTGTGTTGTCGTTGCTGCTTTGCCCATCTAGGCAAAGACTAATATTAATTGTAATGTAAATGTTAATATTCTAACACCCTATTTGATCTAACCACCTAACATGCAATATTTTCTGTTTCATCTGGCAGTGTTTAGAATAGCACAGGAGGATTTCACTGTATTGGAAGAGCACCATGTTGCAATATTGGCACATAGTGTCAAACTGTCCGAGAGGATATGTCTCTGGAATTTTATTTTCCAAACATTTTTCAAAATGCTGCCCTTTTTATTTTCCCCACTCAAATTTATGAATTTCAGCCTAGAACAATTTTCCAGGGAACACAAATTTCTGTTTCCCACCAGAATGCTGTAGAGCTGTTAAGATCTTCCCCTCCCATGCTTTGGTTTACTCCTTTTCCAGGCAGCTTGTGCATCAGCCGCACCAGAGGCAGAGGCAGGTGAAGAGACAGTTTCATGCTGGTGGCAGGGATGGGAGGATACAAAATGCAAATAAGGCCCATCACCTGTGAGATCCTGGACACTTCCCAGTCCCATATGTGAGGCTACATCACTGCACAGACCTGGGAGGGGGAAGGAGGTGGAGGAAGAGAGAAATTTTAGGAGAGAGAGGGGATGAGGCTGTGATTTCTGGTGGGAGCACACAGAGGACCTCAGGAGTCAGCCACACATGGGTTTTAGAGTGCTTCATGACATAACCTGCTCTAGTTGAAGATGCCCCTGCTCTCAACAGGGGGGTTGGACTAGATGACCTCTGGAGGTCCCTTCCAACCCAGACATTTCTATGATTCTAAACCCAGCACAGAGAGAGGCTGGACGCAAGCCAAAGGAGACAGAAAGGGAATGAAGGAAGATAAGAACTCGTCCTAACAGAACAAAGAAACCTTTAAAGCTACACCTGAGATGCTGAGTTCCCCCCACCCACTGCACATCACATGCACAGTATGGGGAACTTGCCCCCAGGTAGTGCTAGGAAAAGGGAAACCTTCTGAGACACTGTGATAGACATACCTCTCCATGTGTGTACGTATGTCCCAGTGCAGGCATCCAACACTGATGTACATTCATACTGGGTCTACATGGATACTGTTTCATAAATTAGTGATGTCTTTCTGTCCATGTAACCACAGGTGCAGAACCAGACTCCCTGCACTGTGCATGCATCCAGGTCCTTCCCTAAATCTCCAGGCTGCATGACCTTCCTTAACCCTACCTGCAGGCACAAAGGTAGCTTAGCTCTGGGTCTGACCATTCCAGCTCCTAAAGGGCACGTCTTTGAAACAATGACTCTCGGGGCTGGGTGGCAGCAGCTCAGAAACAGAAATTCTCCCTGTCATGAAGATGCTGCTCTTTTATTGAGCCAGCCTCAGAGACAGAATGACACGAAGGTAGTAACATGGATTTCTGTCAGCAGCTCATGCTTGGCTGCTAATCAGATCAGAGGAGACTTGGTCACGATCCGTTACCTGCAGCCCTGTGACTAATTCCTAATGAGGCCTCTCAGAGCAGAGGAAGGATCCTGAGTAATTATCCCAAGAACTGCACTCCAGATTAGGCAGAAAGACTCAGGTGTAGCTTTAAAGGTCACTTTGTTCTATTAGGAAGAGTTCTTACCTTCCTCCATTCCCTCTGTCTCCCTTGGCTTGAATCCAGCCTCTCTCTGTGCTGGGTTATGTCATGAAGCTCCCTAAAACCCATGTGGTTGACTTCTGAGGTCCTCTGTCTGCTCCCATCAGAAATCACAGCCTCATCCCTTTTACAACCCCTCTCTCTCCAAAAATTTCTCTCTTCCTCCACCGCTTTCCCCCTCCCAGACATCGTGCTTTTCTCTTCCCTTGCAGGATTGGATAGCCAATAGAGATCTATCGATTTACCTACTTACCAGTGTGTCTCCTTATTTAGCTGTTTACCTCGTTATCTGACGTGTCGTCCTTGGGTTTTTGTTAACAGCGGCCATCATCACAGTATATAAAAAACCTCAAGCTGCTTATTGTTAATTAGGTAAGAACCAGAATTCAGTGATTTAGATAATCACCGGAAGAGTGAAAACAACCTGCCTATTATTTTTAAAGGCAAATAATAAAAACAATAATAATATATCCACAACATGATTCAGTAAATGAAACCCAGTTTCTGTGAAACCAAGATTAAAACAGCACTTGCCAAATTATACTCAAAGCGGAAGATGTAATGTAGCCCATTCATCTGAAAAATTAAAATTTGTGCAAGTACAAGGATTCCAGAAATAAAACCATCTGGGCAAATGAGCAATTAAATCCCACATTTCCTTATTTTGTCAAAAACTTAGGAATAACCTCAGTAAATTACACACCCAGTGAATTGCCTCCTTCTACTGAAGTTGACTTCTTGCTAACCAGCGTGTATTTATTTATTAATTCAGTCATGACCTCTATCTGTTGACTTCTGGACTAGCTCCCCAGCTGGGACTGAAGCCATGGCTTCTAGCATTCAGATAAAACCTCTGTGACTTTTCCCGAAGATTATGGTCATTAGAAAGTCCCAAAAGCTGATCTGCAAACCTCTTGCGCAAATCAGCAATTTGGGAGGGACAAAGAGAGATGTGGACAGAATGCCCCTTTAATATTTATAGAAAAGGTCATGTTTCTTTATATCAATATATGTATAATACACAGAATTCCATCAAAATTCAGTGGTGGGGGGCACCCAGACACTTGACTGGGGTCCAGTCAGCAGGTCCTTGTGTCTTTAGCTCAGTCTCTGTCAAGCCCTGGCTCTGCAGTGCTAAGCACCGTATGAATCCACCAAAAGCCACCAGTCCTGCTTCAGGGGACTTACAGTGAAGATGGCAATCACAGCAAACAGAGGAGGGGAACAGGCTAGGAAAAAGGCCACCCCTTTCCATTTCATGCCCCCCCTCCATGCCCTGTAGTACCATCTCCCTCCTTCCCGAGTCCTACCTTGCAGGTGGAGTTTGCTCTCGGTGCTTTGCAGAAGGACAGAACTCACAGAGTCCAGATTGTCGTAGCTGTTACAGCCCAAGGGGCCAGTCCGAGTTTCCGTTACCTATGAAGGATGCAGAAAAGAGAGAGTGTTCCCTCTGACTGCAGCATCACATCTTCCCCAGGCAGGTTCAGACCTTGTAATACAACAACTCCCTGTCACCAGCTGATGCAATCCAAAAATGCATTTTCCCTAACTGGGAAAAACTGCCCCACACTCAACAGACGCAGCTCACGGTTGGCACACTCACCAGCTGAAAAAAAACAGAGCAAATTTTATCTGCTTTCTTTATGGTACTGCATGTTATTCTGGGCTTGGCAATGAGGTCCTGCAGATTGATGTTTCTCATAGAGGATCTCCATTGGAGAACATCAGAAGCCAGTAGAGGAATTATTCCCTGGCTTCTCTTATTGGAAAGCAAGATACAGAGATGGATTGCCAGCCCGCAATGGTGCCTAAGTGCTCCCGCAGCATATGTGCACACCATCCTTGTGCTGAGGATAGATGGAGGCACAGATGACCTGCAGTGCTGTTGCTGTGGTTGTTGCTGTTGGTTTCCAGCCACAGAGGAGAGCTGCCCTTCCTGAATTCACAAAGGGTGATTATCTGCTGTCACTGTTTCAATATCTCAATTCGATTTCCCATCCAGAAGGGAACAGACTCAGCCACGAGACACCACAGAACAATAACAAGAGCTGAAACCTTTCAGAAATGGCTAACAATGACGACTCCATCCACATCACCTTCCCTGGAGTGAATTCTGCAACAATAAAATCCCTCCCCAGTATAGGATGATTGCTTTCAGAGAAGGCAGCCTTTGTCTGCAGAACCATTTTTCCTACTTTGTATGCTCCAAGCAGCTCCCCTTTTTTCCTGCTGCAACCCCCAAGCTGCCTCTCAGTCCATTTCATTCCACATGCCTCAGTAATGCCACAGTGAGTTTTTCACCTTTTCTTGTAGTAAATTCATCTGAGGGATGTTTAGCAGTCCTACACCCACAGGACAAAAAGTACTTCTGGGTTTCACAGCGTTGCCCACTTCACAGACCTGCCTTTTCCATCCAATCTCTATCACTGATCTGGATTATCTGTTCCCTCTCTCCCTCCTGGAGGTCATGCCACACATAGTGAAAGTCTCCTACCCTATACAACCATCACACGGAATGCCACCTCTTTCCAGATATTGCTGCCCTGGGGAAATAAATTCTTCAGTAAACTCTGTAAAAGAACATTATACCCTGGGAAATTAGTGCAGGAACAAGACAACCTGTGATCAGAAAAGGCATCCCACTGGACTGGCAAAGTCCTGCACCAAATTCCTACAGTATTGGTATAGACACACGATCTTCTTTCTCTTCCCAAGGCAAGATACAGTACCTTGATTGCTCCGGTCGAGATCTGGATCTCATGGAGTCTCCTCATGGTGCCATCACGGTCTACAAAGTAGGAGGAAGCAAGCTGGTGCAATGCTTCGACACTCTGGGTAGCATTGCCTGACTTTCTGTCGAGGCGGCTTTTGTCCATGTACATGGTCAAGGCCTCCTCTCCTGCAGCAGAAAGAAAAGGAGACTTCAGTAAGGCCCAGGAGGCTGTCATGTAAGATCAACCTTTACAGGAATGCCTGATGTCACATGTTGCACCTAAAGAAAGAAAAGTCCAACACCTAAAGCACTCTTAAATAAATGCACCCTTCTTTACCAGTACCAGAACCTCAATGCAGTACATATGAGCCACCTCCTCTGTTCAGCCAGAAAGACCAGGTCCACCACACTTATAGATCAACTCCACTGAACAGAGCAGATTTTGGACATTGAACTGTTGGAAAGGATTCAGACCCTTTGTCCCACTTGAGGAACACTCTCCTCTGTGAACAGTGACTCCAGGCCAGGGCACATCTGACCAGAGAAGATGCCACTTTTGTGCAATTCTCTCTGACCTGAGTTCTAGAAGGAACAAATTATGTTGCAGATAGGACATAAATACACATGTGAGTACAGAGGACAAACAAGCTAGTTGTACCTCTTTAGCTTCCAGTGACCATGGAAAAGGGTAAGGGCAGGGGGCTGAGTGAAGGAGGGCAATCAGAGGAAGGAACAAATGAGAAAGTTAAGTAAACCAACAACCCTTCTTTTCTACTTTTTTTTTTCTCCTCTCCTAGAGTCTCAATCAGTAAATTTAACTAGAGAGAAAAAAACCAAAACATTGAGCAACATAAGGGACAAATTATTTTGAGCCAGTGATCACAGAGAATCTGGGAGTGAAGCAGTTAAGATCCAAAAGCACCAAACATCCAAAACATGAGCAGAAACCTGACTCTAACAAAAGCTGTATGAAAAGGACACGAAGCTGAAAAGTAATATTTACCTAAGAGTTCAATTTGTGCTGTATGAGCCAGATTAAAATCCAGTTTATTCTTAACATAAGGCTGGCATTATAGAAGGAGTAGAAAAGTAGGATACTGTCCTGCGTTCTTAACATCTGAAATTCTATTTTAATAAATGAATAGAGCAGATACCTATGGTAGGAATGTGCCATTTCTACATAGCTCCCTTAGTGAGAATGGTACTTGCTCTGATTTGATAGATGAACCGCTGCTGAATGTATTGCCTCTGGCAATGATAGCATGGTCAGGAAAAAAAAAGGCATCACTACTTTTTAGGCCAAGAATTATTTGCTTTTCAGCATTTTTGCATATTATTTTCTTTAGAGAACAAGCACTTTCCTTTAAAAATTGTATTAGTTGAAATATCTTGATATGTCCAAATAATTTCTTTTATTGTATATGTGCAAAAAAACCCACAGTAAGCCCCCCGCTCCCCCAGCTTTTCCTGGAAACTTTCCAGCTTTTATCTAGAAGCCAAAAGCCTGAAAACAACAAAAAATATTCTGGCTGAAAACCAAAATATTTTTATTGGATTTCAGTTTTTCACGCAATTGATATGTTGAGGATTGAACTTTTGGCTTGAAGATGTAAAAATGGAAATTTTTGGTGGAAAGAAGGTATTTTTCATCAAAAGAACTGATCAGTTGAAATCTTTTCATTGGCTTCACAGGAGCCAAGTGGAGAAGTTTGGCACATTAAACTTTCTCGCTCTAATATTTTGTTAAAAATAACATCCTATTCTTTGACCACAATCAAAGTTCTAGTAGTAACAGTATCATTATTGTTACTTCTCACAAAAACACTTCCCCTGGAAAATAACCAGCTTTGATTTCCTTTATCACTCTTAAAATCATCATGCGTTGAGCGGCGCGAGGAGACCTTGGCAGGGATCAAGGCTCTGTCACATCAGGCTCTATCCACACAAACAGCCAAAAGACAGTTCCTGTCCTAGAGGATTTAAACCCCACGTATCTGAAGAGACACAACAGGCGTACACAACAAACAGCCGGCAAAGCACAAGGTAATAAGGCAGCTGTGATTAGTGAGAGAAACAGCGGTCGCCTCACACCAGCTGCCTGGCCCCTGTCTGTGTGTCTGAGGCGAGTTGTACAGGGGGATTTGAAGGAAGGGCAGACTTTGTGAATTTTCACAAAGCAACTGGTTTGTCACTCACTGAAAGGATGCTCGCGTGGGTGTTCGCCAAGAGGCTTGGGGGAAGATAAGCTGGATGGGTGTGGAAGTTTTGTACTTTGAGCCAAGAGTTTTGGAGCTCTCATGTAATGAAAAGATTTATCTGCATGGAGACACAGCAGATGTAAGTGATGCTTTGCCTCCATTTCACAAGGCTGTGAAAGCAGAAGGAAGAGCTGGGATAATTTTCCCCTTTAGCTGCAATTCTCAGAGGAACCTGTGGGATCCAGGTGTCCACTCTTCCTCAATTCCAAAAATATGAATTTTTATAGAGAAATATCATGCCTTCTTTTAACAGCCAAGGCACAAAAATCAGGACCTTTTCTACCCAGACCAGTTCATTTCAATACAGGAGATCCCTTGGACAGAATGCAACCAGGAAGCATGGGTTGAATTTCATCTGGCAATAGCACTGGTTTCAGATCACCAGCAGATCCATCCACCATTAGCATTTGGTCCCCAAACAACACAAAGTAAGCAGCTGAGACAGCTCCTAGACATCAGATAGGAGAAACCTGTGCTTTAGGGCACTGGAGATCAATTTCCCCACAGAAACTGTCAGGTTTCCCCCCTGAGGTATTTGAACCCCTCCACTGGGAGGAAAAGGAAGAAAATAGACAAGTAAAGCCCAAGATACCAGATAGCTCTCCTGAGGGGCAAATACTGTCCCTAGGAATGAAGGATTCTGAGCAGACATAACATTGCTGGAAAGCTATTCTGTGTATGTGTGTGCAGACCTGGAAAAGCACAGCATCCCCACAGAGAGTGTTCAGGAGAAAGCAACCCCTAGATCAAGAGAGGTTAATAGACTTTTGCTACATTATTAAGTCTTAATTTCTCGTTTATTAAGCGGATGCTATGTTCAAAGTTGTCTTTCCTTCAGGGCTTTCCCTGCAAATTGGCTCTCAGCTCTGTGTGCTCCATCCTGGAGCATGGATGCCCTCAAAATGACCCTACACCAATCCCTTTGTCAGAAGTAAACTGGAGCAGAGCTCGTTTTTTTATTAGGCTCCAGGGGTCCAGTTGCTCTATAGGTTGAAAGGCATCAGAGCTGTTCCTCATGTGGCCAGGTGTGAAAATAGCTGCTGTATTCAGGTGGGCTGGCCTGATCCATCACCCAGCCTCCTGGGGTCCATGCAACAGCTGGCACTGGAAAGCAAAACAATTTCCTGTGCGTTTGTCACTTGTTTGCAACCTAATAAAACATCGGGCTAAGTTACAAACAACTGTAATCCAAAGCAGAATTCTTGTAACTTTTGTGAGGAGACATGAGGTCTTTGGAGAGCAAGAGTGCCAGGACATGTCTGGTTTTATATCCCAGTGGTCTTGTTTAGCCCACAGAGTGTGATTAAAGTGTGTCCTCCTTGCATAATGCATACCCAGCTTCATCTACGTTTTCTCTGGGACTGCCATTGCCAAGATAAATCCTCCTTTTCTCCCTTACCATTGCTCACCATGCTCCAGGCTGATGGAGCATTTAGCACTCCGCTCCAACACCAGTTCCCGTTACAAACCTCTGCATATTTAAAATTGTTGTGTTGTAAAATCAGAAGAAACAAGCCCCTGTAAATAATTCACAGCTTCACCCAGGCAAAATTAAAAATATATTTTACCATCAAAGGTCTTCCTTATTTTGAATTTCCACGGATGTGAGTGGCAAGAAGAAAAAGGCATGTCACTGGAAAGAAAAGTAAACTGACAAAACAACTCTCAACACTTCACCAGATTCCTACTTGGCTGGCTTGGGCTATGTAAAATATGGTCCCAAAAAGCAATTTCCTCAATAAAAAAAAAGGGTTTATCGTTATGCAGACTTTAAGGCCTGATGCAGACAGTCACCTGTACTCTGCAATGCATGGAAACCTGCTTTCTCTCACATTTCTTGCTGATGGAGCAGACTGGAAGAGCAGCCTGAGGATCTTTGAAGGACATTTACCACACAAGAGGCCATTTGACTTCAATGGAAGCGTGCCAATTTACCTACCACCTAATTTGTGCATGAATCATATGCACACATCTAATCTCATCTATGTCTCATCCCAGTGTCTGCAGAATGCTTTGGGAACAGACAGATGGCCAGAAATTCCTCAAAGTTCACTACAAACTTCACAATGTGGCAAGGCTGGAGGTCAGGCACATTAGAAGAAGCAAGAGCAACAAACTGCACTAAAATTAAGAGCCTTTACTGCTGCAGAATCCTTCTTACAGATAATAGTTCTTAAAATAAAGACATTTAAATGCACACCCCGAAGGGCTAAAAGATGATAAAAATTATATGAGAGAAATAAACAACAAAACCCAGCAGCAAATATTGAGAGGAGCTGCTGATTTTCACCCCTCCTTTTTTCTGTACCCAGTACCTGAGATGTTTATACAGCACCAGCAGCAGTCCATGCTCATGGGATAATGGTCTTATAGTACTCTGTCATATGTCATCACACGTTCTGATTGCACATGGAAACCGCTGTGCAGGTCTTGCATATATAGTTTGAATTTTACTTCACTATTATTTTGTTCAAAAGTCTACTCCATGTTACTGCTTTCACTTCTGAGCTCATCACAGCCCTTTCTGGCCACCCCTTCCCCTGCTGCACATGTTCCCTGCCCAACTCCTCGAATTCCCTTTTCCTGGGAGCTTTTCAAAAGTCTTTCAGCTCCAGCAGGAAAGGATGCTTCTCCCCCTGCGTTTGGTTTCCTTCTGAAAAAAAGGGGGGATCAACACATTCTGTTGTGAAATGAAGGACAGAGGTGCAGAATGACAGCCAGGTAAATGAAGCACATCTATCTTGACACACACTGGCACACACACACCCTTGTCAGACGAGCTCAGGTGCACACGTAGCACAGATGCCGAACTCACACGCAGTGCGCTGTGAATTCATCTGCAAGGGCCAATCATGCTCTGGGGATTTCCACGCTGCCTGACGATGAGATTGGCTTTGGTCAGGAGAGCTGCAGCTTGGCTCTGTGCTACCAGCCAACCTCCATGCAGCATGGCCAAGGTTTGCAGGTGCTGTCCGGTGCTTTCACCCCACCACCAACACCCACGTAAGAAAACAGCCCAGGTTGCCACCTACCTCCCAGGGTGGCAGAGATGAGGATGTGGGTGCCGTACTTTTTGATGATGGTATCAATGAACTGCTGTGTGGTGGGTCTCCTGCCCAGGAGGCGGATGCTCCTCTGAAACTCAGGCATCAGGGGCAGTGGATTGTGGAGCAGGTCTCTCCGTTCAATGGCTGTGTTCCTCACCTTCCAACGGGCAAACTCCCTGTGCAACAACACAGAAAGACAACAGGGGTGAGGCTTTGAGTCTGGAGAGGCAGGAAAGGAGGATGGGGAAGGGGACAATCCTGTTGAACCCGCCGACATAGATGCACACATTTGGCCACAGGGTTAGACAGAGGTGAGAAGGAGGAGGAGAATTAAAAAGCAAGAAATTACTGCACAATAGCAATACACTTTGATGATCAAGTTCAAGGCTGATGAGGAGGGTAGCCTCAGAGTCTCCAGAGATGACTAGTAGAAGGCTGCAGTTCCCTACAAAGAAAGCAGGGTGGTCCTTTCACCCTCACACACTTTGGGGTCTTACACCTCTCCATAAAGCAGCAAATTCTGGTTTCTGTCAGCAAAAGAGCTGGTTAGACTGTAGATCTAGACCAGTCTGATCATTGCTATATCACAGTGTCCACAAGCCTTCTTGGAATGCTTTTGCAAAACAACTCCAAAGGAAACATACATTCTCCAAACACCTTAATCTTTCAGCAGCAGGAGTACAGCAAAAGATCATTTTGAAAAACAATAGTTTTGATAAACCATCTAAAAGGATTGATTCAGATACAGGCAGAGGACAGGATGAAAAACTGAGGTTTTCTTTGTTTTGTTGATTGTTTAAAAAAAAAATCAAACAACCCTATAAAGTGATTTTCAAATCCCTTCTTTTAAACTGATAGCAACTGAGAAAAAATAAAGTTAATGTTTGCAAAAGCAGCTCTTTATTGCAGGTATACATTTTGAAACAACACAGAGGGAAATGCCTAGAGAAAACCTTGCACACCTGCGATCTAAAAAACAGGCCTCTGAAGCACATCACCAGCTGAGTACCTAAAAGATGAGAAACCTATTAATGTCCTTTGAAAAATATCGAGCAAGGCCTTCGTAAAAGATATTTATAACTGCTCTCCTACAACACACCTGCACTGTCTTAAGCTATCTCCCAGATAATCAAGTCACAAGCTTCTCTGTCACTTGTCATTCATTGATTCCTGTAACTCAGGTTTAAAACAAAAATTTAATTTAAATAATAGGAATGACAATATCTGGCACTAGCATGCCAGTGTGTGTCAATGTGTGTCAACCAGCACCAAAAATTCTACTTTGCTGGTAGAGAATCTGGCATGTGGACAGATCTAGGAGGTGCTGCAAGTCAGTTGAAAAGCCAGGATCACAAACCAGATCTTTTTTTTTCCCCGGGTTGATTCTCTGCCTGGTCCACTTTATGTGTGTTATTTTACTTAATGCAAATATGTATGTATTTATTTTGATTGTACCACATCACAACACCCCAGGCTGCCTAACAACAGTTGCATTCATTAAAACTGCAAAGTGCCAGCTTTTTACTTCAAAAGATCTCCTTATACCTGAGCTCATGTCCCCTCTGGAGCTCCTAGGCTTTTGCAAGCCAAGTAAAATGCCAAAACAAAACACCCCTCTTACCACGTTCTAAGAGTCATTAGTGTCAAGCCTCAAAATCCACAGAAACATTGGTCTTTCCTAGAAAAACCTCTGTCAAAAGGCCAAGGAAAAAACTGAAGCCCAACCCCCAAAAAACCAACATAGACCCGGAGTGAAGAAAACATAGACCATTAGCTCCAAAGTTGTCTGTGGGTAACAAGTGCATTACCAAAGTCCAGGTATTCACTGTATGGAGCAGAACATAGTTTTTCTCTGCTGTCCCAGAATAGTGTACAAGTCCAGTACTTAGTATCTGTGGAAGGGATGTTTTGGGGTCCCATAGCTGATTTTACTCTTAAGGTTTTATGTCTCATTAAAGACAAATTGCTTCTCTCTGGCACTACAGAGGGAGGCTTCTCCAGTCATTCCTGATTAGAGTTGCAATCCCAGATCTTGCTATACAAGGAAACCCCCTTTGCATGAAGGAGGAACAGTCCCTTCAGCAGTTACACCACATGGGAAGATGCAGATCTGGATGCTAAAAGACAGCCAAGGTTTTATAATAACTAGAGATTCCCATATTGCTGCCATAAAGATCCCATCTAGCATGCAGAGGAAAAATGCCATCTGTGCTTCCTCTCCAAAAAGACAATTACTTTCTGTAAAGCTCAAGCACCCTTTTGCTTTCAGATTACTGCATTATCAACATAGTCAAGGGGGACTAGAGTCATCCAGAGCCAGCATGTTTTCAGAAGGGGCAGGGAAATGCTTCACATTCCCCAGTGAAGTAGAGGGTGTTTGCTTTTGTTACTGTCAGGTTACCTATTCCAAAACAAAGGCCATAGAGTTGAAACATGCAACTGATCAAGAGGGACCCTAGTGATACAGCAACACCCAAACCCTGTGAGCATCTCCCTCTGGCATGTGGAGATGGACAGGGCACAGTAACACTAAGGACCATGGACTGGAAAGCAGTGGGCAATAAAGGTGGGAGAAGGTAGGAACAGAGAATGAAAACCTCGTAAGCAGCATGTCCAAAGGGAAGTGGATTCATTTTTTACATCAGGTCCAACATCATCTTATGACACCACTGGCAGGAGGCAAAGGAGAAGTTTAAAATAAATTGTTAACTGTATCTTCAAGCTGGTCTGCTGCCAAGGGACAATTCCAGCCCCCATTCATACAGTAGACAAGCCCTTAGCAGAATCCACATCTAAAATGTTGCAGTGAAGGAGACTTTTTCCACTCAGTTCTTATATATGCCATCCCTCCCCAGGGCTTCCTACTCCTAGGGCATATCTTGAGGTGAAAGCCCAGTTCTATTATACTCTCCAAATGCCTGGATGTGTGGCTTTCACAGCTGATGAGAAAAGCTGAGCAAATACATTATGATGAATAATTTATGCAACTAACTTAGATGTTTATCTTCTGCTCATAGAATATCCATGAGCCAGTTGCAATTCCCTCTAATTTATGCATTATTTGAATTTACTTGGTGACATTTTTCAAGCTCTTTCTTTTTTGGTTTGTTTCTAAGGTTTTGCATAGTATTTGGTTGTATTTTCTTTGTGTGCTGTTCATGCTTTGGATTGGTCAAGCAAATGATATGGTATTGTTAAGCTTCCTGATTAATGACTACAAATACATTGTAAACTTGGCTTTCCCAGTCACAGAATATTCTCCATTGAAAGCAACCCTCTAAATACTAGCAATCTTCCATGCAACTTATAGAACTATTCTGTAAAATGCACCTTTGGCCAAGATTATGGTACAGTTTTGGAAAATAGACTTAACATTAATGGATATGGATAGTGAAATCATCTAGAATTATTGAGGTGATTAAAAAAAAAAAAAGAGATTTGCCAGGAACAGTACAGATCCAGCCTTAGGGAATGATCCAACTTGTAACACCTTCAAAACTAGGTTTCTATTAGCTTTCAGTGCTAGACATTATTGCATTTTCTGCAGAAGCAGCTGCTCTTGGCCAAATCTAAATCCATGGCACTGGGCTGGGTAAGCATGCTCTTGTCTGCCACCACTGAATCCTTCAATCTGGGAAGCTTTAGAGGATTTACCAAAGCCTTGGATTCATAGATAATGTGTGCAAAAGGGCACCAAAATTGTTCCTCTCAGAAATCATTCTCACGTGCCATTTCACTGATCATTGCTTCTCAGAACCATTGGTGACACCACATTCTCTCTGCCACTGCCTGGAAAGCACAGGTGAGGCCTCACCAGGTATCAAGGCACTTTATAAAAGACAAATATTGCACTGTTGTCTGCTCATTTTCCAGGTGAAGAAGTTGCAAAGGCTGGACCAGGATTATGATGGCACCCCCATGATATGGTTGGGATTAGTACAGAGTCTTCTGACCCTCAGGGGAAATCCCTGGTGAGGGCCTGAACTCCTGCCAGTGGGGAAGCTTTTAAGGGCTTCAGATAGATGATAAACCTCTTAGCAAGGAGGAGGAAGAGTCTGTATCCCTGATGGAGAGATAGGATAAGGAGAAACTATGACCTAATGTCTGAGTAGCAGGGGGAGATGCACTTGTTTATGCTCTCCTGTCTCACCAGTGTAGACAGCCCATGCTAATGAGGAAAGTACCCAGGAAAACGCCTTCCAGGTCAGTTGAGGGGAGGCTGCTTTCTAATGTCTGGTGAAAGCACTGAAGAGACTACTCTTCTAATGTCTGGAAGGGGTAGGAAGTGCTAATGTCTAAAGAGGGAAGAGAGGCGAGAGGAAATAGAGGGACGAAGCACTGCCTCGGGGAGGCAGATCCGCGTATTCAGCCCTTCCTCCCCGTCACAGTGAGGGGATAGGATATGTTTTATTTGTATACGGCTATATCTGAGAAAATACTTGCCCCTTCAGAATTTGTGTTAATGAGCTTGCCATCAAGGCCATGCATTTCAGAGACAGAGGGAGACACTAGGGATGTCTCAGTGCTCATTAGCACTATGACCCCTCCATGGAAACAGAAAAAAGCAGGGAAAATTACTGAAGATGGAGGAAAAGTCAAAAGCCTGGAATGGGTACATCACCCAGACCCCCCACTGCACTTTCTAGGAGAGTCCAAGGGCATGAACATCTCTACCCAGAGAGGGAAGTCTGAAAGAGAGAGGCCATCAGAGCAAATTAAATTCCCCATCTTCAAACAGCCAAGACAACCAAAGGATGTAAGTGAAGAAACAAGTTCAGAGCAGACCTCAGGGGCTGGTGCTTGAAACCAAGAAGAAATGAAATGCATTAAACAATGATCGAGACAGAGTCTGTTTGAAAAAGGGAAAAAAAGCAGAGCAGGAAGATACTGAACAAAGTCTATTAACTGTCATGTTAACTACAACACCCCAACACCTCCTGCTGTGTGTATTGCCTTCAGGGCTGCAGAGCAGTTAGTGCATCCCACTCACAATGCACACTCAGCAAACAGGACCAGCCCCCTCACTCCCTGAGAACTGGGCAAGAAGAAAGCACCAGCTCCTTCCTGGTCAGTGGGTTTTTATCTTTTTTGTAGCTCATACCTCACAAGTCATCAACTGCTCCCATAGGTGATGAGAGGAAAAAGGTGCCTTTTCCAGAAGCAACACCCTCTTCAGTAACAGCAAGATGCAAACATTGCTTTATGTCCTCTACTTAGCATATTGCCCAGATTAATGACTCTCTGATGTCAATAAAGTACCCAGTCAGAGAACTCCTAGAGCCTTCCCATTCTGCTGAATTCTGGTGTTTATACAATGGCATCTGCCTAAACATATCTGCCCCATGTTTCCATCCAAGCACCTCACCATCATTAAGATAGACATTTTTGGACAGCCTTATATATGTTGCAGGTAAGTGTTATGAGCTGTTAGAATGAGCGTAAACCAGATGTATTTTAGGCCTTGCCTAGGTAAAAAACAAGCTTGGAGTTAGTATCAGGAACTTAGCCTGAAGTCCTCCAGAATCCTCCCAGATGCTCATACAACAGAGTTGTTGGTTTGTCAGTTTTGTCTTTACCTAATTGTCCCAGTCATGGGCTGCACAAAGTAATAGTTATCTTCAGTCCTCAGGGTGGGAGCTCTTCCAGGTTACTGTGAGACCTCAACTCTGCAAACAATGCCATGGGGTCAGGATATGAGCATGACAACAGCACTGTAATGCTTATCTTTTACTGCCAGATCTGGCTTAATATGAGTCTGTGGGGGGATCTGTGACTATGGTGGGGTCAGTGATGTCTCATTTCTAGTCTGTGCCCTCAAAATGCCAGACAGCCCCAGGCTGAGCAGTGCAATATTCCTTCAGCAGTTTCCTCTGCAGCTTGGCCTCTTCTCTATCTAGGCCAGCATGAAGAACTCAGTCTTCAAAGCTGAGCTTTTTAAAGGACCTACAAGGACCTACAAGAATTAGTTTCCTGTGAGGGTTTGGCACTCATCCCCTCTAATCTATTTAAGAAAACTCCAGTCCATAGATTCAAACTAGTTCCAAATTAGACAGAGGATGAAGCTCTGCCATAAAAGAGAAAAAAAAAACCCAAAAATCTAATTCCAGAGAGGTATGAAAATGAAATCACTTAGGCTGAAAGTCTGACAGCATTTTGCATAACAACCAGGCAAGCAGACAGGCTCATATATGGCAGCTGGCAGGTGAAGATGATAAATAAATTGACTATTGATCTATTGATAAATGATGTGTAGTCTGCAGCAGTTTTATCCATATAAGGTTATTTATCTGGACAGGACTGAACCCAAGGAGAAGACTACTAGTGTTTGGATCATTCAGAAGAATCATACAGCAGAAATAAACCTCAACTACTCACCCTTCTCTGGGCAAACATTTCAGCCTGTTGGATTTTCCTGTTATAAACAATTTTCATCTCTCTGATACTTCTCTTAAAAAATTTTAAATTGTTCCAGGGTTGAAAACTTGGAAGGTTTGTAGAAGGAGAGGGAGGTAAATAATACATCCAGAATGATGTGAAGTTTGCATTTGCAAGAAGCAACAAGAAAGAAAATTACTTCAAAGTTAGATGGATTTCCTGCGACCTTGAGAGCGCCTTGGTAAACAGATTGTTCCAGCACTGAATTAAAACCCAATCAGACAGACATGACTCTGAGTCTTGTGTTCTCTCTTAGGATGGGAATACACTTGGGTCTCTTCAGAGGCAACATGTAATTGTTGGGTGCTGAAAAGATTGATTTGTTTAAAAAAAGATGAAGCTGGGATAAATTTATTACTAGAGAGTTGAAGCAGAGTGATTCAGCATAGGTAAGTACAAGTTAAGAGATAGATCATTAAATTTGACTGTTACTAGGTTTGCTTAGTATTAAATTTGATCATGGCCAGGATGTGGCTATGATTCTTAGCTCTGTCTTTCAATCTAAACATAGCTACCAGTGTGATCAGACAATCAAAAGTGAACAAGGCAGAGTAGGTTACTACTCATTTGTGCATCCTCAGGTGCACATAGTAACTTATAAACTTCTTCCACACAGAGTTAACACATCAGCTGCCTTCATCTGTTGACCTCTTTTCCTATTTCACCTGAGCCAGTTGCTACAATTCCCTTCCACCACACCCACCAGGTCATTGGGCAAACTGTCTGTGGGACATTTATCCCACTCAACTGTCCCCGTAATGTTCTTTGTGCAGATCTCATTGCAAAAAAGAGCGCACACCTAGGGCAGTAGAGATGCCCTTTCCAACACCAGCCTACTTAAGACTTGTCCACCCTGGAGACTTGCTTGTAAGTAGTTCCCATGACTGTTAACACCTTTTCAGCTGTTTTCAGCATTGGGCAGACAGCATTTCTTCTAAGCCACTACAATTTACATAGTGGTTGATAGTAGCTGCTAAAAGCCAGAGTGACATCTCTACAAGAGCTCCCAGCATTGTTAGTGCTGCTGCAGCTTAACAAACATTATCAACAAAAGGAAATGTTCTGTTCTGTTGGTGTTTTCTTCCTAAAAGCTTACCTAAACCAGACATGGTTTATTAAGCTATTGAGGATGTTATTCTAATAGGCTGCAGGGTCCCATGCTCCAAGCACTGCAGTGGACAACATAGAGCCACCCATTCCTTCACTGTGCATTATGATTAAAAGCACAAGAGATGCACCCAGAACAGTTCTCCACTAAAATACCTGAGGTAGTCTAAAGAAACTTATCTATGAATCAGACATTCTGAGTTGTGGTTACAACACTGATATTGTTTTTCATAACATGGTTTCCTGGATTTATGTTTCTATGAACTTGATTCAAAATTCAGGCTCAAGCAGATCCTGGGAAGTCAAGAAGCTATCAAGAAGATGCTTTCAAAGAGCAGCACTTTTGAAGCAAAAGTTGGAAACACCTGAGTCTTTGAAGGAATTCTAGACAGTTTTGAGGACAACCAGTACAATTTTAGTTTCTCTTCTCCACACCTTTTCCAATTCCCTTCTTGCACACACCTTTGCTTAACATACACACAACCCTTATCCACAGAGCTGATGCCATACATCAGCCAATTAGACTTAGCCAACAACAGGTTGGAATGGAAGCTAAGACATGATGGTGAGAAAATTAACTAAGGCTGTATAGGAGCATGTGGCATAGACTGGAAGAGGTTCCACATTATTCAGTCTTGTGCTTTAGCAACTGGTATGGGCAGAAAAAAAAAAAAAAAAGAAAAAACTAAAGAGAAAAAACCCACAACAACAGAAAAAACCCACAAAAGAAATAAAAACCAAAACAACCAACCAACCAACAACAAAGACAGACCTGTTCACATTGAAGGGTTTGAACTTTCGTAGGTTAGAGGATTAAACTCTTGATGCAGTCCTTCCTCCTACAGCTAAGTAGTCCATGAAAGTATTTAAATCTATTACTGTTGAAAGCAACTGTGAAACAGAAGACAGGCAGACAGATTTTAATTTATAGAGAGATAACAAATCATCCATGGGAGGACTGGCCCTCACTAAATCATGTTGAGTACTCTTTACTCCATAGAGCCCTTTAGCAAGCTAGACCTGCCCTGCCCCAAAATTCACCATCTAGATTCACTGCCTACCAGTGTTCATATGGGCACAACAGCATGAATCAAAGTCTCTAACAAGAACATAGTTTGGAACAAGTCATTTCATTAAACTGCACTTGCTTCATTTCCTGAAGATAGAGGTCTGTGGACTACAGGCTTTTTTCCCTTATTTGAGCCATAGCAAGCTGATAACCTCAGCCCCCAGCTTTGCTCTTTGCTTATCATGATTCACAGTTAACTCAGATGAAAAAAAAAACCTGTGAGAAATGTGGCCTTGAACTTCAATTTCTCACATTAGAGGCAAAGAAACCTGGCTGCTGCACTGCTGGCAATATAAGGACAACATTTGTCAATACTGGGAAAGGAAGTATTGGAAATTTAGCCTTGATTGTCCTTTTTCTCAAAAAGCACAAAATTATCTCCAGCACAGCATGCGACCATGTTTCAAAACTTGAACTGTTGTTAGGAAATGGAGCCATCACCCTCCTCTGGTCAGCTGTGCTACTCACTTGGCAAAGGCTCAAGTTCACAAGTCCAGAGGAAAACAAAAAGTGCTGTGTAAATACAAAACACCTCCTGCCTCCTACACCCAGCTGTCCCCTCAAGACAGTGGCAGAGCCACCTGGGCACACCTACCACACTTGGTGGCTGGGCAAGAGCAGGCAGGGATGGGAAAGCTGTCCCCTCTCGCCCACCCCCTCACCTCTGAGTCATTCTCAGCTGATGGAGACACCAGTGATCATGTAAGGCTGGTGCTGGTGGGTGGCTTGGATGCCTAAAGACATCCAGTTGGCAAAGCAGCCTGTTTACATCAGGAATCTTTTGTTTCAGGCCAGTTTGAGGGGCTTGTGTCCAGGTTAATGGAGGTGAAGGGGTTCCATACCCTTCCCTGAGAGGGAATATCCTTAGAATCATAGATTGGCTTGGGTTGGAAAGGACCTTTAAAGCTCATCTAGTCCAGCCCCCCTGCAGGGAGCAGGGACATCTGCAACTAGAGCAGGGTGCTCAGAGTACAGGCCAACCTCCCCTGCAATGGTGCCAGGGATGGGGCTTCTACCATCTCTCTGGGGAAGCTGCTTGTGTTTCATCCTTCTTCATAAAAAAATTTCTCCCTTCTTTCCAGTCTAAATCTCCCCTCTTTTAGTTAAAAACCATTACATCTTGTCCTGTCACAATGACCCCTGCTCAAAAGTCTGTCCCCATCTTTCTTACAGGCCCTTTGAAGCACTGAAAGGCCACAAGCAGGTCTGCCTGGAGCCATTTCTTTTCTAGACTGAACAGCCCCAACTCTCCCAGCCTGGCTCCCAGCAGAGGGGTTCCAGCCCTCCCAGCATTGCTGGGGCTCCTCTGGCCCTGCTCCAACAGGTCCCTGTCTCTGCTGTGCTGAGGACTCCAGAGCTAGACACAGTACTCCAGGTGGGATGTCCTTCAGGTGTAAGGCCATAATCCAGGCTGCCTGTAGAGAATATCTACAGACCTCATGACTTGCAGATACATAAGAGGACAGACAGACCAATCACTGCCTGCTCCTAAAGGCATACTTAGACCCAGCATATGGTCACCAGCCTCAGAATAACCCAGGAGATGTGAGGAGGACTAGCATCCTTCATCACCCATACCATTGCAAGGGATCTTGTAGAAAGCATTCATGAGCACTTGGTGGAAGTGTGAGAGTGCAAGTGAACAAAAACTGGTTTGACATCAAATAAAAATCACACTTCCCTCCCACACTGATCCTTGGCACTGTATTCCTATAGTGTTGTGACATTATCTCCTCCTAGCTGGTTTAGGAGAAAACAGTGGTTCCTCCTCACAGTTCCTCAGGACACCCATTTCTGTGCCTTCACCCTAAGAGCTGTGGCTCAACATTTGATTTCCAAGCTGTGCTGTTATGTTCAGGCCACTCACCAAGGGCTGTTACTTTAACAGTGACATCCAGCAAGGGGGGACGTACACAGTGGCTATATGCAGAGACTGACACCTCTTGGTATAGGATTCAGATGGTAACTGCACCTGAAATTACTAACAATGGGCATAAGGTAAGAGGTGAAGGGCTAAAAAAGAATTAGGCTGCAGAGTATAGCTGCAGCAAAATTCAAGCAATCTGTAATCAGAGACATTTGTGTTTTGTTCAAGATTTTTTAAAAAAGTAAATTAAAAGAAAAAATCTATCCCAAAAAGCCTATGACATTTTAGAATTACAGTGAAATTGAAGAACTTTTCTCTAGGAAAAAGGTGACCCATTTCCTCAGACTACATCCCTCTTTAGGAAAAAAAACTGAACACAAGCTGTGAGAAAGCCTTGAACATTCCCTGGTTGCTCCAAAATCTCATTTCAACAAAAATCAGTTTTGATGTATTTAATTTTCATTCCTAGTCATGCCATTTCAAACTCAGACATGTTTTGATGGAGGAAATAAAAAGACTACAATAAAATAAAAATTCACAAACTCTTGAAGAAAGGCAATCTTTTTTGCATGCTGCAAAGTGGTCTGCAATAAAAAGACAAACATGCTTTTTGTGCAACATTTCATAAAGGAAGAGCTTTATTTTTGTCCTGTCCCTATCCAGGGAAGAGGGAGTAGAGAATACAAATGCTTTTGTTTTCTGGGATCTGTTTATGAAGCTTTGAAGCACTTGGTTATTCAGGCACATGCCTCACAATTTCCCAATCATGAGTCATGTTTCCTCTAGCTGTTATTTGTGACTTTAGTACATGGATCTTAAGGTACTTTAAACAAACCTGTCACTGCAGACAGAGAAACTAAGGCAGCAGATGAACAAGGAGGAGATCCAGCATATAGCACAGCCATGAAAAAAGTTAACCCAGATCAAGAGGCAAGCCAGAGTATTTCACCGACAAGAGCTAAAGTAGATGGTGGGGTCATGGCCAAACTTGCTGTCCCAGGCAGCTGCCCACTTTGCCTGTGCCAAGAAACACTCCTGCCCAGGGTCTCTACTGCCTTCTCAGCTTGGCAGGGTGCACAGCATCCCACATCCTTAATAAGGAGCAGGGTGGTGGTGGCAATGTGCGAACACAACAGCCACACAGAACAGAAGCCAGAGCAGAAGTACATGTCTATTAAAAATCACCACTGCTCAGATTCCCCAATCCCAGCCCTCTGGGGAGGGCACAAGGGCCATGTGCTAGCAGTGGAAAAAACATGAAGTGGAGTACTGAAGTCATGCCACAGGGAAGGTGTTGGACCTGCTCTATAGCAAGAGTGAGAAGGAATCAAATGCACACCCCTAGCATTTCATTTCTACAAGGTAATAGGACCCAAAGGCTGTGAAATCAATCTGATGAAATGCAAACCACTTCCTTCAGGAAGGTTACATTGACTGCTGACTCTGTTGTGTTCAAATCAGCAAAGAAGAACATGCTGAATGGTGCAAGAGAGAAGGTTGAAGACCTCTAAAGCCTCCAGCAATGCTACTCTGTACCACTTCAGTTTGTGCTTGTCTGAATTCCTGCAATGTTATTAACATACCAAAGCAGGGAGATTGTTCTGGTGTAAAATGGACAACCGAAATCCTTCCTTAGCTGACTGAGCTTCAAAACCACCTAAAATATCTGAGATGGGTTCTTAAAACCACACTGAGGGCATAATCTCTGCAGCATAGTGGAGGGAGCTCAGTAGAGAGCAGTACATGCAAACTACCCCATCACTTAAGTCAATTACAAAACAAAATCCACTCACATACTAAGGTCCAGATGTGAAATGAAAGTCCTAAGTTAAGAGCAAAATCTTCTCAACTTCAGCGCAGGCAGCATTCAGCCCCACATGTGAGGTCAGTGTCTAAACCCAGCAGGTCTCTAGGTTCCAAGTAGAGGTATTCTCCTGCAGCAAAACTTGGGGTTTAGGACAAAGCTGCTAAGCAAAGAGCACCATCCCCTTCCCTGAAAAGAGGGCTCTTTCCTTTAGGGCAGGAGGCCAGCTGCAATGATTTATAGCTTCACCATTCAAGGGCTATTTAGGAGGAAAGAGAAGTCAGCTGTGTGGGGAGGGTTGGGGGATAATTTTTTTGTTGTTGTTTGATTGTTGGAGTTTTTTAATTTTTAATTTTTTTTTCCTTTTTCTTGCTGGTGTGGGGGGTGATTTTTGTGTGGGTTATTTTGTTTGTTTCTTTATTGTTTGTGTTCGTTTTGTTTTTTAAAGGGGAGATTTCAGGCTTTTTTTGTGAGTTTAGTAGGGAATAAAATAGAGAGTAAAGTGGGTTATTCTTTAGTAAGGTCTCTTATGTCTCAGATTTTCATTTTGGTTTGGCAGGAATTTGCTTTGCGCTTTTCTCATGGCTCAGGAATACTTTGCTGAGACTGGGTGGGAGCTTCTATAGGGTAGGTTTTTTTCTCTCCTGCCTGTGCAGCTTTCTTTCATGGCTGGCATTTTTGCTCATGTTGAATTAAAGTCAGGATCTCTCTGAGACAAGGTACTAGACACTTAGCCTGGGGGGATCAGATGCTACAGAAAAGCCAAGGAGAAGTCCTCCCCTCATGGCTATTTCAGGGGGTGAGGACTGGGCAAAGTAGCCCAGCTTCTGTGCCAGCTAAAGCCATACTTTGGTTGAATAAGGGATTATGTGCTATTGCTCATCTGAGCCTCTGCTCAGAAATAAGGAGCTGGACCCCAGAATTTTGCAGCACATGCATATGTATATATTTATCTACAGAACAAAACAACAGTATCTGCAACGCTTTTTATTTGCCTTCTGGGTTTTGAGATTTAAAGACTCATATTTTCTTTGCAATCCTAAAAGACAGCCTATTCTCATTTTTTAAATGGAAGTTGTGAGTTATGCAATTATATGACTCAAGCCTGAGGTACTTAAAGAAGACAGGAAAAAAGCTAGTTTGAATCCCCCAACTCTTACAAATACTGGAGAAAAAAAAAATAATAAAAATATCTGTACAGTCTGGTAGAGAGCTTATCCCAATGTTTCCTGCTACTGACTAGAAACCCCCCAACTACCAGCACCCGAGCAAGTGTTGGGAAGCAGGGGGACAGGCGCAACTCTGCCTCCTTGGCCATGGGCTGGGTAGTTATCCCCTGGGCTACAGCCCTACCCTCTCCTGAGCCGGGGTAAACTGCCAGACTAGCTGAGCTGCTGCTCAGACCAGCAGGATGCCCTTCAGCACTCCCCTCCATGCCAGGCACCCCCTTTGCTTCTTTCCCCAGCTCTTTGGTGGAGTTCTGTCCCCTCTTCACGCTTCCTGGCCCTCCTTTACTTTTTTCCTCTCCTCCAGCTGTTGCACTGTTCTGAGCAGCACAGATTTAAGCTCCTACAGACCATATACTTTTGGCAGGATGTAGAATTTGATGTAAACTTCAGCTTTTTCAGGGCAGGGGCTATTGCAAGCCTGGGGCGGGGGGAAGAGGTGCCCTCCAAGTGCCTACAGTGGGAGGAATCCATTATGCGGCCCTGTGCAAGAGCATCACCCAGAGGCCTCCACAATAACCGCACGTTTATCTCACTCCGGTATTGTCTGTGCAGCGGGGATGTGTGTCCCAGCTCCTCGGACTGGTTACTTGCCAAGCCCAGCAGCTGCTGCGTTTGCTCAGCTTAGGCTTTGACTTAGGAATGAGTGACTCCATCCTAAGGTGTCTTTCTACAGCTCTGCTCTGCTCCTGCTTCAAGTTACACTGAAGAGGAGGTGTACTGGGGGTTCCTGCTTCCCTGAGCCTCACCCCCTGGCCTGCCCATCTCTCCTTGCCCCACTTATCCCCTGTTTGGAAGGGCAGGTTGTGGCTGTATTTAAAGCCTCAATCTTCCTGGGCGCTGAACCGTTACAAACAGCGCGCTCATCAGCAGCGCCGAGTTTCACTGACTGATTGTTTTCTGATTCTGTTTGGCATTTTATCCCGGCTGCATAGAAAACTTATTATAAAATCATGTTTGTGTTCCATAGATTATATCTGTGGCTTTCTGGGGCGGGAGTATGAAGCATGACAGGCAGAGTCAGAGGGGCACAGCTGATGAAAGCCCCTGCCAAGGTGACAGGGACGAAACTGCAGCACAGTCACAGAGAGGGAAATAAAAGCCCCTTCATCAGCCACAGGTTATCCTGGGGGTAGTTTAGCTATTGCGATTCTCCTCACCAGATCCATTCCACGTGCCACAAATAAATGGTCTAAATACACATTAGTTTTATATTAGATGACTGCAACAATCCCTTCTGCTATTAAAAACCTGTTAGTCTTTCCCCCAGATAGCCCCAGGCTAGATTCTGCCACCCAGTCGTACCTGTAACAAGTCCAACAGCCTGTGGGAGAAGTAGAGAGCATTATTATTTAGGTTTTCAGTTGTTACCTGGGTTCTGGGAGCAGCCAAGGTCTGGGAGGTGCAGTCTGCAAAGCGACCACCTGTACTGTCCTGAGGTTTGGGACTGTAATTCTTCAAATGGCAAAATGTTGTGCCTGACAGAGTGGGTGGTGAGAAACTATGACCCTGGAAGGTCCTTTTACTCCCATGTTTCTTGGGTTGTAATACCAGGTGCTAAAGCCTCTCTGTCCTTCCACCATCTTCCATGTAAGCCAAAAAATCCTGTGTCCTATGAGATCAGCTAGGCATGGCAGGAGAAGAGACACTCTGAGCTGCATATGCCACAAAAATAAAGGCAACCATCCGTTCCTAACCATGCTTTTTCTGTCCTCCTCCTAGCGACATTCCCTGAATGCCTCCCAGCAATGCACAGAGCAGGATAAGCAAGATCTGGCTGGTGGTACTCAGCCTTCCTTCCCTTGGCCTCTCTCCTGAGGAGAGCTAAACATGTGGGCTAGCTTTTTGTCATCTGCTTGACACACACATTCCCAAACCAGGAAGGGTGTCCACAGGAAAATGTTAAGTAGGAAAGAGTATTATCTCTAGAGAAACAACTAGACATGGCTTGATGGAGAGGTGGGAAAAAGTTACAGCCTCCCTCTCTCCAGAGTTGTTTCTGGTCTCTAAAGCATGCATTTCAGGGGGCTACTCCTCTATTTCCTCCATCCTTAAGCACAGACAAATCTGCCAGATTCTCCTGCCCACTTCCACTGCTCATCTAAGAACAAGTGGTCCCGCCTTGTTCATGAGTTGATTGCAAGATGCTGGTGCAAGAGGCTTCACGTCGGTGGGGCTGGCCATCTGGAACAACCTTCATGTATCTCTCTGTCTCATCGACTTTGTTCCATTTCAGTCTCAGCAGAAATGGTATCTTTTTTCCCTCCTCCCTTGCCTATGACTCTCATTTTCTCCATCATACTGTCTCTGCTGCTATTTATGATTTATTCTCTGTAACTGTCCTATTTAATGCTGCAAAATGGTAGGGAAGATGGTTTCTGGGGACTATATTGTAGGAAGCAAAAGGGTCTTGTCATTTACTTATCACAATGGAGCAGACTAATCACCCTAGAACTGTGGGAGATGGAACTCTCACACCAGCACCCTGGACTCATTGCTGCCCAGCACAGTCAGGTGCACAGTGTGAAATGGCCACAATGCCTTGGAGACACTGTCAGGGAGATGCTTATGGGGACTTCTTGCTAAAGCAAGGAGCCTTCAGGACCAGACCAGGGGCTCCTCTCCTCACAGTGAGCCTGGGGCATCACCTTCCTCCAAAAAGGACTGGATGCCCTTTCCTGGAGGAGCAGCTCAGGATGTCACACATGCCATCATACAGTCTTCACCTGAGATGGAGCATGCTCTTGAGAGCCCATACGTCCTACAGTCTCACCATTTCTGGAAACCCTGGGATCTGCAAGGGTCAGATCAGCAAACCATGAGTCTGTGAGGTTTCTTCCTACACTGGGATTTTTTATCACGCGAACGCCACGCTGCAGCTGGTTCTGGGAAGGCCTCTGCCCACACACTAAATAAATTCTGGTGCGGTGCGCTGCTTCTCTATGGAAACCGTACCCTGCATTTCTCTCTATAGGATTTTTCTCATTTCAGGCTCCATAATAAATTAACGAGAAGATGTTTTCTTTACACCAACCATAGGAGAGACTCTTTTCTGTACTCGATTAATCTTTAGTGATCTATATTAAATATTTATCTGAAGAAACGAGGCCTGTATTGCAGCAACATTTTCTATTATGAGACTTTATCATATCAAAAGATATTTTCCTGGTGCTGACTCCTTCATATATACCCAGCCAGAATTTCCAATGGAAGGGCACCCTTTTTTTTTTTTGTCTTTCACTCCTGGTGACCTTTTCCGTCCATAACAAGCTGCTGATATGTTAGAATTTACTGGGTTATAAACATTTTTTATCGAGTAGGAGGAAGCTGGGTGATTTGGCATCAGCTTCCCTAATAAAACCCAGGGGAGAGGCTGTGATGTTTGACACCAATAAAGGCATGGAAGAGGGTGCAGCCTTCTGGGATGCTGGTCACGAATGACAAGGGGAGTTAGTGACTGTCAGTCACGTAGCTTCACTCTGCTGAGGCACTTTTGGAAGGAGGCCAGCTTGCTGGCACGGGAGAGGGAGCTGGGAGGGACCTGGTAAAGGGCTCCTCTGTTCTTTCCCAGTATTACCGAAATTGTGTGATCTATCACACAGAGCAGGGAACTGGGATTCCTAATCCCTCTTTTCCTGCAACTGGGAGGTGGAAGGACACTAAACAGTTGAGATATGTAAGAAGGGATGAGGTCCTTGGTGTTGAGTTCAGGCATTGGTCCTATATGAATATGGAGATCTTAGATCATAGTTTGATCTTGAATAAGTAGTTGAATTTTTTTACCTGCCACAGACCTGACATTGGCTATAATCAGAATTTTAACTATTTTTATTGAGGTAGCATCAAAAGGAAACCCAGACACAGGACTCTACTTGTAGTGTCAGGTGCTGAACAACAATGCAGCAAAAAAGATGGTCCAGGTTCACCAAGAGCTCACAACCTAATAAGTCTCTGCCTCCCAAGGGAGCGGTGATTTAAACTGGTCAATAACTAACTCATTCCACAAAAGCCTGAATAAATCATCAGATGACTAGATACACACACTATATAAATGTTTAGTTCTGATAATATATGACTGAGCTGTTATTTTGACAAATAGCTAGTGAATAATATATTTGATGAACTGCATAATATTTTACTAATGATTAATTTATTCATTCGAAACAAACAAATAAAACCCAGCCTTTTCCTCAGCTATCATATGGAACTCTAAGTAACGGCTGCAAAGAGCTTTGAGATCCCTGGACAAGCTGCACCTGTTATTCCTCCTTTTATTGTTGTGTATTTCTAGTGTATATATATTTCTGTATTCTCAGGGATAATAAATTCACGGCTTAGGTTATGGATGGGCTCATTTGAGATTGTAACAGGTCCCATTCAAAAGCTCCTGATTTTGTAATACCCACTAAACTCTACTGGAATTTGGCACTTTGGCAGTTAAGTACCCACACAAAGGGCTTAAATACCTTTCAGCGTGGGCCAAGCATATCTGAAACATCATCTGCTGCTTCTGACTGGAAACAGAAGTTGCTGTTGGGGATGGTTTCGGTGGGGCTGGTACCACAGGACGGCAGGCTGTACGATTTAGTTGAGGCTTGCCCTGGCTGTAGTTCTCCCTCTGCCTCACTCTAATCCCATTCAGAAATATAATTTCTGTGAGTTCACAGAGAAGATAAAGGACCAAAGAGCAAGACCGCTTCCTCAGAGCTCTTCTGCAAAGGCGGACTGATTGATTACAGATTGGACGCCGCTCCAACTTCCTTTCCTAAATGAAAAATTGAGAGCTCTTAAAAATTGAATATAATATGCCGTTATAAGAAGGATTTCCACTGGCACGAGCACAATAGGAGGTAGTAGTGAGTTGCTCGATATTTCTGTGTGCACTGGCTAATCCTTTACTACTCAGTCCCTTTACACCGTCCCTGTGGCACCTGATGATAACTCATCTGTAATTGGTAAGGGCTTCAGTTTTGTGTCTCCAGACAAAGCTTAAATCGCTCACATTTGGGAGAGCTCTGACTTCAGTTGAGGCTGGAGCTGTCCAGGAGATTATTCCTTTTTGTAGCTACTTTCAGGGCTGCAGAATCTGGCTTTGTTCCATGCTGGAAGAATCTGGAACAGCTTGTAATGTTTTCGCCAGATAAAATTTTGTCAGAATAGCTCATTTCTTAGATCTCTCTCTTTCGTCATACTCAGTAGTGACCAGAGAGGTCAGGACTTCAAAAATATGTTGAATCCAGTCATCAGCCTGAAACACGACATTACTAACAAAATAAAGCATTTTGATGAAAACTTACTTTGGAGAAAATAGTTTTCTACCTCACAGAGACAATTTTACTATACCTCAAATGCAAAGACTTTGCCATCCTGCCATTTGCCATCCTCTATCCTTATAGAATGTTACCAAATCTGCTCCCCTTTCAGTGTACAATCCCCACCATAATGAATGAAAATCCCACCCCAGTGTTACAAACACTGGCAAGACTCTTACAGAGTCCTGAGGTACTTCTATTCCAGATAGCAAAGAGCAGCTCTGCATATAAAGTCTTCACCTTTGGATGCTCACCCACAATCATACGGGAGACAGTCACCAATGGAGCTGATATATTCAAGTGGGGAGATAAAGCACTGCCTTTTTTTTAAGGCATGATGCAAATAGCTCAGTCCCCTGGAGTGAAAACAATAAACTTATTTTTCTGGCTCTTCTGCTGAAGAAAATTAAGTCCAAATACAGTTGCAATTATCCCATAAGCTTATTATATAGTAGTATTTAGCCTCTTCCACACTCTTGGTTCCTCCTTTGTTATATGCTAAAAGAGCTGGTAAGACTTTTTCTGTCCCCTGTTATAGACCCATTTCACAGGAAAGAATTCTCAGCTTTCCATTAATCCATCATAGGCCATGCAAGATGCTTCAGCCACCCCAATATCTGCATGAACCTCAAATGTCAATGCTCGTCTGCACAGAGCCATGTACGAGGCTTTGGGAATAGCTACAAGCATGGCGTGCTCTGCTACCTCCCTACCTCTTCAGCATGTACAACTCTTAAACTGAACCTGGACAGCCTCAGTAAACATGTATGTGTAAGGCAAGTCCATCGCTTAATACTAACGGTGGGAATTGGAGGGGGGTTGGACTAGATGATCTCTAGAGGTCCCTTCCAACTTCAAGGATTCCATGAATCCCTCTAGATCTTGCCACACCAGCACTGTCTCTGTGTGGGTCTAAGTATTCCCTATACCATAAGAGGTATATGCTCCTGGGTGGTGCATATACCTCACAGAAACATTGGAACAAATTATTTCAGCATCTGAAGGCTTTTCTCCCCTTTTGGATCATCTAAGATTATCAAAGAATTAGCAAAACTTCAGCTCTGGCATTGCTAACTTAGTTACACATGTCTGCTTGGTGTGCAATCCTGCAGTGGGATGGAAGACTCTAGAATATATTTCTCCCTGGGTTTGCAATGCTATTGCTCTGTGGCTTGCTTTCCCTGCTTATGCATGCTGACGAGATTTACTATTATGAATCGCCCCACAAAACTACCTTCAAACTCAAATTTAATAACCTAAGTATTATGAGGATCAATATGATGGCTATTCTCATTCATATGATTAGCACTAATATGATTTGGGGAAATATTTATGCTGCTGTAGTGACTAGAGACCTGGATTAAGAGGAGATCCTCAGCATCCATACAGAAGGCAAGACACTGTTCTCTCCAGCTGTGTACTGAAGTGTAGTGCTCAATCTCTGAGTCTCCACGGGTTTGGATATTTTATGTAAGTTATCTAATAAGATAACAAACCAGCCTTTACAATCCCTACAGCCATATTGCTAACTGTTTGAAAATCATGAGTCAGGCTCCAAAAAAGAATTAAGAGATTGGTGTTAAAATTCATGAGACTTTTAAAATCTGATAAACTTCAGGGTTGGGTTGGGGTTTTTTTTTTCCTCCTTTTTTGCCTTCTGCTTTCTGAGTATGTAGGAGTCATATTATCAAGTTTTCCCCTGCAATTATGAGGCCCGTAAACTTACTTTTAAAATCTAGTTGAGACTTTTACATAATCAGAGGATGCTAAAAGTGTGGGCTTCGAAGAGACGTTAAATAGTCTTGAGGTACAGTTCATCATGTGACTCGGCAACACTTGCCTGCTGAAACAGTACAGCACGGATTTCAAATATCCAATACTCCCGAGAAATAATCGGGTGTTTTTTCTGGGTAGGAGAGGGGAACCTGAAACTTTCAGTCTGCACATGAATGGGGAATAGAGGGAGGGAAACAGCAGGAAGGAAGACAAAAAGTCGAGGAGAACATGTTAGTCTGGTGGGGACTATTCATTTTGCTTTAACCAGAAGTGAAGCTAACAACCTTCTTTCCTTACTCCTGTCTCTCCTGCTTGCTCTTAACTCTGCAGTACACAGTTGTCCCTGTGTATTGGCCTCACCCAGGCTGTGTGCCTGCCTTCCCCAGGGAGAGCCCCAGACATTGGGAAGGGAGTAAAAAGTAATGTTCTTTCTGGGTTTCTGCTCAAGAGCTGGAAGCTAACTCTGAAATATTTAATGCTGAATACTCAATAGGCAGGTTTTTCTTTGCTGAGAGGGAAAGAATGAGTATGAAAGAAAGGGGAGGAAAAGCAAAACAAGGCTGGGCAGGGACATAAGGACAATGAAAACAGCTTTGCCCTCCTGATGTAATGCTGGTTCTTCCACCTCCAGGTAGCTATGGGGAGAGCGTCCCTCACTGGTCAGTGTTCACATCCTCATCCAGGCTGAATCCCCCGAAAGCACTGTGACAGTCAGCTACTGAAATCAGTGCTTAACCCCAGTTCATGCTCCAGGACTTCTACCAGTCTCTACCAGTCCATGAAACCTTTGTTTACAGCTCGCAAAGGGGCACTTCTGTTGCAGAAACAAGATCTCCAGCCACATCAATAGGGGGAACAGTATCAGGATGTTTGTAAGTGCTATCACAAAGTCAGAGTCCAGAGACAGGTCCCAGCTATAAGTTACAGGAGTACAGTTCTACTGCCTTTTCATCATACTCTGTCATGGGAATGAGAGGTTGTTGCAGTATCAGGCATAATTGAGCCTCCAGATGCTGGTGTGCTAGCTGAGAGCATAGCCATCAAGTAGGGGTCTTCTTCAGTGAGCCTCACTAAAGGTGTATCCTCAGGAGACAGAGAGCACCCAGAGGCTTCTCCTTAACTAGTCTCTAAAATGTCTAGTCACCCACTGCCCTTGCTGAAACTGCTGGCAGGAGAAAACACAGCATGGGGTTTTGGTCCCCATGAAGGGTAGCATGCCACATGAGCATGACAAAGAAGTCCTTTCAATTTGGGCTAAGGGGCTCCAGGAGGCAAAACACCCCCAGCCATAATCCCCATGATGAGTATTTCCATGTCACTGCTTAAAAAGTGCTGCACACCATGGGCACAATTCAGCCTGTAGGAACACAGGGGCAGTCAGCTGCCTCTTACTACCTCTAGACAATAGCTGCTCACAAGGTGAGGCTGTGTTAGTATAAAATTTGGCCCTGGAAGGCTGCCTGAGAGCCACAGAGAGCAAGAGAGGGCATGTTGGTGTAATTCTGCCATAGCACAGCTTTCATGGAAACTCTCCTGTCTCCAAGTAAGCTCTTTCACTGCAAGCAGAAGCACAAGCAGACCTGACCTGATTGGGAATTTGCTGTAATGGCTTCTTCTCCTGGCTGCTTACCCCTCTGCTGGGAGCCGTCTGCACATTAAAGCAGATGTTGGTTGCACTCAGGTCATGTTTCCAAGCTTTGCTTTTGCAGTCAGAAAGGCTAGAGACTCTTCCCTCCCTCTCTCCCTCCCCGCACTCATTTCTTAATTAAAGCTTAAATTCTGATGTCGTCACATGACCGTAGGAGCAGAGCCCCAGGCAGGCACTTAGTGCTCAGCTGTCAGCGGGACTTTGATTTAGAAGCATAGCAGATACTTTTGAGAATCCTATCCCTCCACTACACCCCAGTCTGGCCCTTCTGGCAGCTGCCGGAGTCAAACCTCAAGGCTTTAGCCTTTCAGAGCAGGCACTGGAGCAGGTCGGAGGATTTCCCATGCCTCGGAGTATGGGGACGATGGGGAGGATTCCCACCTGGAGCGGTTGGAGAGCCAGGCAGGGAGGAGGAGGAGGCAGGACCGCCTGCAGCCTGCACTGCAGAGTCTTCAACCCAGCCAGCTCGATGGATGCAAATACCGCTGGGACCTGCTGCTCCTATCACTACCCCTCTCCTCCACGCCTCCCCCTTCCCCCATTTCTCACATGATGGGGTGTATTTAACCAGCAGCGACTCCCTGGTGAAGGGAACCTCATTGCACCTTTCTGTAAATACATCATGGTCACTGTGTCAGTGATGAAAAGCTGCAGAGCACTGCAAATGCAGAATCAGGTCTGATCGCCCCAGCCACAGAGCTTCCAGGCTTGGTCACCAGTGAACAGCATCCCTGGTGCACAGACCTGGCAGCGTAAGCCCTGCCTTCACCCCACTCCCCAGGGACAGGCCAGGTACCATCTGCCCAGGGGGCTCTGCAGGGGAAACCACGGCTGCAGCAACCCCCCACGTGCTGTGCCAGCTCCTTCGATGGGCACACAGAGGAACCTCTGGCTCCACACAGGTATAGTCGAGTTCACGCTGCCTCGGGGAGGAGATCCTGGCACAAAAATGCTGACCCAAACCCTTCTCCTTCCCTGCTGCAGGCAAAGAAGAGACGTTAGGTTTCTCTTCTGATGTGTCCTACCTGCATATAGTAGTTTAACACGGGAAACCAGCCTGGATGGCTGCTTAGATGCCCCGGTGGGACACATCTTGTTCCATTTGCAGAGGCTGGTGGGTGGCAATCAGCAAAAAAAGAAAGGAAAAAAAAAATTAAAGAACCACCACAACTTGCTGGAACCCAAGGGAAGCATTAGGGGCTTTTCTATTTCTGGAACCCTCTATAATAGGTACAGTCATGCCATCTCCCAGTGCTACTGGTGCCAGAACAAAATTATTCCATGCATCTAACAGGATGACTTTTTTTTTTTTAAATGTAACAGCTTCTCTGCTGAAATAAGCATCTGCCTGATTTAAAAGCAGAATTAATAATCTGCCCAC
>JANHGN010016621.1:0-18528 GCA_024605025.1 Megaceryle maxima
AAAAAAAAAAAAAAAAAAAAGGGATTTGCAAATTGGGAAGAACTGAAAAAAATATTTTGTGTCTCACGGTAATCCTGGCTGATGGGTTAAGACTCTTGGTCACTATACTCACATAAATACAACCCATCTGCATCAACAGCCAAGTACACCTGGAATCTAAATTAACTGCTTAGTACTTTATGAGGACATTCCACCCTGGATGATGAAGAGAAAAGATGAATTCAACAATTTCTTTATAATTTGACTATCATAGTGCACCACTGATGTTCTTGTACTTCTGACTGCCAGGGATATAAGGACTGTATTTAGACTGCTGAATACCATATAACCTCGTCATACTCCTTGCAATCTCTGCTGTCTTCTGAACTGGTGAAACTCAAATCTGCACCTTATCTGTCATCAGGAAGGGAAAAGCTCCTGAAAGAAGTGGGGAGGGAGAAGAGGGAGCATCTTGACACTGAGCTATCGCTCCCACTTGCAGACCTCCATGGAAGGAACAGAGGGAGATGAACATGGTCAACAAGGTTTAGGGTAGGGCTGGTTTCAGGGTAGGAAAGACATTTCTCTGCCAGTACAGTATGAGGTGCTGCTCTGCTAACATGGGATCTAGGAATATCTTCCTGATTTCAATCCATTTTGAATAGATGTTGTTTACACAGCCCAGTCAGAAATGTCATCCAGCCCCAACCTGCTGGTCTGGTTCTCTGATTTCAATGGCAAACTCAATATAACTGAGATGGAAATCTCCCCTCACACAATAACACAGATTTTCAAACTGCATTTCTATTATAAACTTTAATCATCCTGAGATTGTCATTATGCATTCTTGTCCCTGAATTAATTTTTTTACTTTCTTATTTATTTATTTTATTTTTAATAGTTGCAAGGACACTGCAGAGTCAGTTGGATCAATTATTACAATATAGCAAATAATATTGATTCTCTGTATTCAGTAAGGTAACCCCCAGCACTGACAATGTTAATCTTCAACATTTAATAGATTATTAGACATATTGATAGCAACCAAAAATCATTAATAATTTAAAATACAATTGTATTGTTGATTAAGTAGGTTAGTTGCACATTCCTAGAGGAAATCAAGGCTCGGACAACATCCTATTTAACACCTTATATGCCTGGTTAAAATCTCTGCATTATTTTGCTCTTAAATGAAGCACGGACACTGTGCATGCTGACACCAAGTCCAGCAGCATGGGACACTGGAGCAGGAAGAGTACACCCCATTCGGGAGGGCACCGATCCTGCACAGTAGCCATCCATCAATGGGGCTGAACCCAGATTTACAGGGACAGGCAATGATGTCTGGGATCAACAAGGGGCACATGGGGAAAAGACAAAAAAAATCTTGTAAGTAACTGGCCATTTTTTCTCTTCCAGTTGTGTAAAAACAGCATATTCTCATTTTGTTTCTATTTCTTCTTGATAAATAATCTGCACTGTTCTTGTTTTGTACAATTGTGTCCTCTTAAGATGCTGCATGCCCTTACATATCAGATACATACCTACTGAACCATATGTCCTTGCACACACATGGACACAGAAAGTCCACCACAACATTTTCCATTCCAGCAGCTAAGAAGCATTAAAACTGTCAGTGATTCAGGCAACAGCCCTAAAGACCAAGCTACAGGCTGGACTCAAACTGAGTGATATCTTTTCCTCCACATCCTCATTTTTAATTACTTGTACAGTGAGACCTGCTACAACAGTGCCCTCACCTCAGAAAAGCCTCAAAGCCAAACCAAATATAGAAACATCAGGTGGTTGGTTTTGGTTTGTGGTTTTTTTGTTTTGTTTTGGGTTGTGGGTTTGTTTTTTTTTTTTCTTTTTCAAAATGCAAGAGATTTATGCTGCTTTTAATTCCTCTGCCAGTCCTATCTGCACCTTACCCTTTGGCTTTGCAGAGGTTTAAAATGGCCATTTGTGAGCTAACAGGCAGTAGGCAGCCTGAAAAAGCTGCCTGCAACTGCAGACTTATTTAAATGTGAATGTGTAGCTGGTCTCCTGCATGCAAAATAAAGCAGGTGCTAAAATATTAAACTCTTACCACTGTCCACTATTCATCGCATCCAACTGGTGCTGTCAGAAGCAAGCTGCTTGACTAACCAGGGCCTATGATTTAGTATGACATCTCAACTCTAATTACTCCTTCCTCCTGATTCATTTTCTCAGCCTCCAATTCTCAAATTCAGAGCGCCTGGATTCAAGGTGCTGTGGGTACAGTTTTGTGCAAGACCTCTAGAAATGCACTTGCCTCTGAATGCAGAAGATAGCTAATCACCTGGGGAACCTCTGAAAAAATTTGCTACAAAGCTAAGTCTTTCAAGGGGCAATTTAACCCACTCTCAGGGATCTTTGTGGTGTCTTGGTGGGTTCACCAAGTCTCCTGTACTAAGCATGGGTGTTGCACAGCCGGCTGCCACCTTAACTGTCCACACAGGCCACTGGCACCCACATAACCTCTCTGCTGCTCTGTCCCATCTGCTAGGCACAGATATGCCTTTTTTTTTCTGGCATGAAGAATCAGAGAAGTGATGGCACAGGTATTATTCCCCCGTGCAACGCTGCATTCGGATTTGTGATGGGTGACGCGGCAGGGCGGCCCCAGGCTTCTCCACTGCACATCTGGACCATGAGCAAAGCACAGATAACAAAATGCAAAGAAAATAATCACAAACATTTTGAATAAAAACACTCTACTGCAGGGTTATCCTGCCTGTATAACTTACTTTTTATCAAGAATAGTCCCTGATGTCCTATGAATCAGCAGCATGGGCAATAAGAAACAACAGCATCTTTAAAGCTCTCTGCCAGATGCTGCTTCCTCTAGTAATATGTTTTTCTGCATTGAAGAAAGTGAATATTTTGTTGGTCTTACTAAAATATTGTGATTTTCTTTCTCTTGAAATATGACAGTGAAATCAGAAATAACAGAGAGTTTCATTCTGGAAAGAAGAGGAGGAGTTATCCTCCTACTTTCTTTTATTTCTTGTTTATTTTCCAGAGGAGAAAATGAAAACCTGAAAGTGTTTTCCTTCAAAATGAAAACAACCTACACGATTCTATGACCCTAACATTTCCCAGACTATGCAGAAATGTTCTACTAATTTTTTTTTTTTTAGCCTCCACACACTTAGAAAGGTTAAAATACAAACTTTAAGGGTATTCAGGTTTGATTTGGGCTGGCTAACTTGCATTAATTACAATTTTCCCGACATTTTTAAGTTAGATTGGTTTCGGTGTTACCTAATGTGCTAACACACAAATACCCTGTGAGAATACCCTTTTCACAAGGAAATACATCTCATAGACCATTAAATCTGCCAGATATTAAACAGTAATATGTGGGACCTAGAAAACATTTCTTCAAAGTCCACATTTCATGTTACGTGACAGGAGCATGCCCTACATCAGGTGATGTAGTAAGAGGCAGGTGGCTTTCCACTGTTGCGTGGGTTGATCCCATGAAACACTTTTCTTGCTCTCTGTGAGCTGTCAGTTCATTGTAAATGCCTCCTGATACCAAAGTACCTCATTTAACTTTGACAGTCCTCCAGAACTACTGCCCAATGAAGCACTGAGCACCTGACTTCTACTTCCTGAGTAAACCAACCTGCCTTCCCTCCTGCTAGAAATATTTCTTTTGGTGCATGCAGCAAATTTCTCACCAAATAATGATAATTTAAAAACAAACAAACAAAAAACCCAAAAGTTATGAAGCTGCAATGGCAAATTCAGTTATTAAAAATTTTATCTGCAGACCACAACAATCAGGCTTGCCTATCTGCAGCTCCCAAGCAGCTCTGGATGCTCTCCAACCACTTTTTCTTCAGACAGAAGTGGGGCTTCTTTGTGACAGATTGATGATTATTTTGTTCAGCTATCACCACTGCAACATGCAGTGGGCTTACTAAGGAGTCTATATATGATAGTTTCTCAGAGAACAGTGAATTCCTCCTGGTATCAACAACAATTCCTATAAACACGGAAATTGGAAACGTCTGAAGAAAAGCTGGACAAATCGGGTCTGTACTATTTATCACTCATGATGGACACCTAAGCTTTCACAGCTCTTATCTATGAAAATTTTCGTTGACAGTCCATGATCTCAATCCACGGATGGGTGATTTGCACGCAGTTTGCAAATTAATTGTCTCTAATAATAGCCCCAGACGAGAAACACAAAATAACATGTCAACATTTCTCCAAAGCCAAGACTGCAGATTTCCAGTATTTCCTCTCCTATGTGGGACAACTCACAGGATGTTCTTTCTCCATTTCTGTTCTTAATTTTTTTTTCTTTCCCCATTCCTTAACTCCTTATAGTCTTTCTGTGTGAGCTCACCGATCCTGTTCCCCATTGCAAAACACCAATTTTACAAAATAATATTGCCAGTTACTTCACATTGAATGGGTCAGATTTTCATTTGGGGTAAACAAATATAATTCCTCGACACTGAATTAATTTGTAATCATTATTCATTAAGTTCAATCTGCTACTTCAGAGGATTTAGTCAAGATAAGGGCCCTTTTCTGCTGTGCTTTTTACAAATATACAATATATTGTTCCTGCTCCAAACTATTTATTGTCCAGATAGACAAAGGAGAAGGCAAAAGTGAATAATGTACAAGGAAGCCAAAAAGAGAGAAAGAAAAAAAAAACCCATCAGTTGTGGTTCTGGCTATTTATATTGTTTAGGAACAGGATTGTGTTTTTGTTACCAGATTGGAATGTACAAGCTTCTCTCTTGGTGTTTAGTCCTATTAAGGCAAGGAAGAGAGACATCTATACCCATTTTCTGCTCCATATTTATTTTGTGCAATGGCTTGTGAAAGAAAATGCTGACTGTTTTTTCTAGCTCTGAAGTCTTTTCACAGTGTGTGAGGGAAAAAACAGACACTGAAATTTAATGGTGTTGAATGAGCTGTTTAGTCTGGAGAAGAGGAGGATGAGAGGAGACCTTGTTGCTCTCTACAGCTGCCTGAAGGGAGGGTGCAGTGAGGTGGGGGTTGGTCTCTTCTCCCAGGTAACTGGTTATAGGATGAGAGGAAATGGGCTGAAGTTGCACCAGGTGAGGTTTAGGTTGGATATCGGGGAAATTTTTTTTCCTGAGAGAGTAGTGAGGCCTTGGAACAGGCTGCCCAGGGAGGGGGTGGAATCACCAACCCTGGAGGGGTTCAATAAACATCCAGATGTGCCATTTCAGGACATGATGTAGTGGTCCTGATAATTTAGTAGACAGTTGGACTTGATGATCTTGAAGGTCGTTTCCAACCTTAATGATTCTGTGATTCTATGAATTTACAAATCCCTTTGAATCTCAAACTATAGCACCATTTTGAACCTTGGACAGTGAATAGGGGCTGGGCAGCTTTATCCAGCCTTCTTCATGGTGTCAGTCCTAGGATGGAGTTTCTGGATGCCTCTGATGTGTGGTCACCATGGGAGGAATGGGGCCATAGCTGTCTGCAGCAGCTGAGGTGCTGTAGGTGTGGCATGGGGCATAGGGACATTATGATTTCTCTTGCTCAGAGGAAGAGAAATTGTCTTTCTCAGAAAAGGCAGGGATTATAGAATCACTAAAGTTGGAAATGTCCTTCAAGATCATCAAGTCCAACTGTCACTGTTTAGAATGAAAAAAGACATGCAGCATTTAGATCACACAGGAGCAGGACAGGGATAAAATTCTATATTGTAAAGCAAAGCTTAAAATGGAGCCAGTAAGAGCACCCAGGGTTGCAGCAGTTTAATGGTGACAAGAGAATTTAACCAAGGTGGAAAGCTAGAACTTGGTAGAGTCCCCCTCATTACATGGTATGGAGCACACACGATACCGCAGGCTCTGCTCTAGCTGCATCACCTCCACCTTGGCCTGAGGGTCCTACAAACCTGAGCTTGTGGATGTCTACTGGGAGACCACACATGAATGTGAGCCTGACAAGGATAGCTGGCCATGCAGGGGTCAAGGATGAATCCATCTGATACTCCTTGTGTTATCAGAGCAGAACAGAGCTGTATGCATTTTGATAAGATGTACGAAAAGATAAGTTAATGAAACAGACAAACATGCTGGGCTAGGTGGATTCGATTCCTAAAAAGCCTGGGTGAAGCCTCATAAATCTGTCATCTTGGTTGTCACTGTGGCACCCAACACTACTCTTTGATTTTTTAGCTCCATTGGCAAGTGGGAAGAAGAAAATTGATGATCTTTTCCTTACATCTTTGATAAATAAGTGTTACTGTTTTCCTGAAAGCACCTGTTCCCTTCCTACATCTTTTCTGGGGTGATTTTTAAAAGATTTTCTTGCCTGAGAAGCATCTGAATTCCAAATCCCAGGTCACCTCCCATCTGTTTGCAGAAAACAAGCTAGTTAATTTTGGGAATGCTAAAAAAGAGTTCTACAAAGCCTCTTTCACATTGATGCTCCCCGACACTGGAAGGCAAGGCATATGGGGGAGCAGCAGTTGGTGGAACAACTTTATCTGTGGTATGAGAAAGTGGATAACAGTGAGCACACATGATAAATGTTAAAGGCATATTCAGTGATTGTCTTTTCCCTTTTGGGCTATTATTACCTACATATTATCCAGCTGGTGCTGACTACCAGTAATGTGTGGTTAGCTATTTTAATATTCACTTTTGGAACGGGGTGACAGAGAATCTTCTTTTCTGAGGATTGCAGCTCTGTAGGTGTTTGTAACTTTGCAGCTTTCCATCCACAAGAAAACTTATGCTCAGTTCTGGACACAGCATTGCCAGGAAGACACCCATAAGCTGAAGGGAGCTTGGAGAAAAAGAACAAAAGTTATTGTGAGGCTGGAAGGAGTGATGTATAAAAGAGATAAGTATGCACAGCTTGACTAAACAATGACTAATTGCTAGGGCATAATAACAATTCTGAAAGGAATCTTAATTGATTTATCTGAAGAATGCTCAAGGCTTCTTTTAAGATGCTTTACCATTAGAATTATTTATCTTTCTAGGTTAAGGGTACAATTGAAGACTTCTCTCCTTATTCGACGGCTGAAATTAAGGGAAACTAAGCACACGCAGAACCATAAGCATCACAGGGTTATTCAGATGCCAGTGGCTTTTAAAATATTCTTTCTGTGCGTGAATACTCCTGTGTGTCACCAGAGGAAGCTAATGGGTGTCCTAGAGTCTTAGACGGTGATAAACAGAGACATTAAATGGTAATGGTTACAGGAGCCTTAACAGTGAATTAGTCTAATCCAATAGACAGAATGACATGCCCTGTGAATTGCTGTATACCAAGGAGCACCAGCCATGAATTCTGGGTAAGATGCCTCACAGAAAACGTGCAGTGAAACTTGTTAAACATGGGGGGAAAGGATATGGCACTCCTTCCAAAAAAGTTAAAATATTAGTTAATAATACTCAGTATAAAATTGCATATCTGCATTGACTACAGCAGCACTGTGTTGATTTGCATTAGCCGAAGTTCTGTCCCAAACTTCTTTAAGAAAACCTAGAATGAAACTATAATGAATTTATTTTTGGAAGGACACCATCTGGTGTTTTATTGCTAACCGACAAGTAGGAAAGGATAGTCTGACTGCTGCTTGCAAGAGCAGCACAGGATTTGCTTTTAACAGGGGCTGGTGAAGAATGTAGTTAACCAAATATCTCTTTTTAACAGGTCCCCTCACAATCATCCACAAGCTGGAGATGAGCTCAAACCAAATCCAGTGACCTGGATGTCATAAACTGTCTCTCTTTAAAAGTGGTGCAAACTAGGAATAATGGCACAATTCTGTCACGCTTCAGAAGCAAATTAACCCCCTGTCTAGACCTCTATTGTGCCTAACCAATCATCTCCATTTAATGGCTTCAATATTTCTGTTGATTAGAAAGCTGGCTCTGAATATAAGCTAAGCCAACTTTCAGGTTTCATAACCCAGTGTAAAACAGAGGAACCCAGATCCTTTCCTGGATGTCGATTTCATTGTCATTTCATTTTCTGATTCCCTTTGTTTTTCTCTGTGACTCTTTTTCTACACTGTAAATAATTTCTCCAGTTGTTCCAGTATATAATCCTCTGTAGACCTATCCCTCGTACCACATCACACCACAATCAAAGTTAAGGTAGCTTTTCTGCAATGCTGTTGAATAATTTTGGGAAAAGAACATTTAGCCTATGATTTTAATTTAAAAAAATATAGTAACTGTGTCAGATGCACCTCCTTTTCATTCCTACTCCATAATTTTACCTGATCTTTTAGGGAGAGACATCAGATAAATGGACAGCAGAACTTTTCTGAGAAAGATTAAATGTTGGTGCTCCAAGAGGCAGCCGGTTCATTCTTCAGCTCAAGCAACAGCCAGTCACAAAGCAAATGACAAAACAGTGTCCGAGGAGGTAAGCATGGGTGTGAGCTCTTCAAAAAGGGAGAGCTAGGAAAACAGAATGATTGTTTTCTTTCCCAACCTTTCTCATGAAATACAGACTGAATAATGGGACTACAACAGAATGAGAGGGCACAACTTCTCCTATGGAAACACACGTTAGATAGGGCTCAGCAAAAGAAACTTAATTTCAAGGCCTTTGTATTAACTTACGTGATTAATAAACATCAGTTGTAGGGTGTAGTAAGAAAAAGAGCAAATGTGAGAGCTGATCTGAAGTCTCATTTGCTTGTTAAGCATGGTTTTCCCTAATGAGGCAGATGTTTTGCTGTTTTCCCATCAACAAGGGTTGGGTAGCTGGTCTTTCTGCTGCTGGAGCCCATCTCCACTCATCCCAGGCTGCAGTCTGGAGCAAGAGCCCTCGGCGAGGACCAGCAGCAGATCTGAGGTTTGAACTGGGACATAGTGGGTATGTCACACAGGATTCACTGACTTCTGCTAAGCTGTTCGCAGAGATTGGGGAGTGGGATGTGGAGGTCTGAGTTGGATTTGAAGGCATTTGCTCCACAGGAGCCCCTGAAATCGTGGCTACCTCAGCTGACTCTACAAGTACTGCTATGACAAAATAGATGTTCTTCTTTCCACTGGACACTGGTCTCGGGCTGTTTGGAGTTAAACTGTGATTAGTTGCCAAAGAAATGCCAGACCACAGGAGTTATATGCAGTCAGGGGACTGTGTATAACTTCTGGTTTCTAAGGAACAGTGCATGAGGATAATCCCATAGTTTCAGCATTAGGACAGTTAATACTTTTATTACTTTTACTTCTATTAATGTTGCTTGGAAAAGATAATGTTAATATATAACTGTAATTACAGTAGGTCTGCAATTATAAATAAGATCATAAATATTCCTCTTTAGTCAGATTCCAGATTACAGAAGGCAATGTGCTTACCCTTCCGTATTAGTGTACTTAAAAGGAGATAGTCCTGATGGAAGGCAGCCATACAGAGACCAAAGTAAGGTAGACAGAGCCTCGTGTGTGCTTCTCAATGTCCTCTGAATCCAAAATTCACAGCCAAGAAACAGAGGACCCGAAGAATATCTTCCTAAAAGAAGGCACAGAGAGATCCAAGGTCCTCTCTCCACAGGAGCTGTGGGCAAGCACAGTTGGAAGCACTTGGGGTTATTCCTCATCAGACAGCTAGGCTATGATTACAGCCTAGCTCCTTCCATGTGGCTGTGGCTCCAGCTCATGAGCCCTGTTGAGATGCAGGTGTATCAGCTTGGGCACCACAGAGGACCAACAAGCTGAAGTCAAACTGGAGAATGAGCTGGTGAGAGTACATCACACTGCCCTGCATTGATAGATTAACTGGTTTGGGTTTCCACTGCTAGGCACTTCGCTTGCTTCTGTGCATGCATCACCATTTAAATAGCAGGTTACTTAAGTAATTAATGTGCTTTAGTTAGTCCGTGACTTTGCCATAGAATTCCTGTGTGTCCTTGGGCAATTTGTTTCACCTCTCTGGCCTTCAGTTCACCATTTGCAAAATAAATGTGCAGCCAGAGTTCAATTAACAAAGTTAATGGGGAGGTGGGATAAACCCGAAGAAAGTGAAAATACGGATAATTGAAGGCACGTGCTGCAACAACTGTACAACGAGAGGGTGGAGACACAGAAGATCCATGATGGTATTGACTGGGAAGAGTAGGGATTCCTGAACTAACCCAGAGCTGAGTTGTTCCTGCACACTCCTGCCCAAACAGAGCTGCACCAGTACAGGCACAAGCTAGAACACAGCAGGTTCCACATAAATATGAGAAAAAAACTTCTTCATGGTGAGGGTAACAGAACACTGGAATGGGTTGCCCAGCCAGGTTGTGGGGTCTCCTACTCTGGAGGCATTCAAAACCCTCCTGGACCTGTGTGGGCTGCCCTGGGTGATCCTGCTCTGGCAGGGGGGTTGGACTCGATGGTCTTTTGAGGTCCCTTCCAACCCCCACCATTCTGTGATTCTGTGATACACAGAACTACCCCGGGTGTTCCCGCACCATTGCACTGGTAAAACTGTCACGTGGATAAGCAACCTTATGGATACTCTGCTGAAAGGTGTTACCAAGTACTCAAGGTCAAAAGCTCTTTCCATGCTTTCTCAGTGTTGACCTTCAATAGAGCTTCAAGAATCTTCCCTGGATAGAGCAGCTGAGTTAGCTGAATTCCGTGCAAAATACAGAGAGACACGCCAGTCTGTCACCTCCGTCGGATCAGTGTTATTGCAAGGGAAGGAATGAGGAGTCTGATTCATGTTCTACTCCACAGCAAGCTGCTTTTCCAATGGCACCATCTCCTATTTCTGATACCTCTTACGAGAGCCAAATCAGGGTATTTCAGCTGAAGTCTGTAGCCACTTGATACATAATCTCTATCAAATCTACTAATTCCGGTTGATTCTCAATTCTGACTTTTCCAAACCCATCTCACTCTGTGAAAACTCTTGTTTGGTGCCTCTGGGTCTGGCCTGTGAGTATCACATAAGGGAAAAGGGTTGTGCAAGTGTAAATACTCTGTTAGCTTTCTTAATTCTGCCCTTTTTTGCTTGTGATTATTGCAAAAAACATACATCCCAATGGAAGAAACATAATGCAAAACCACATTATCAGCTGTACAAAAGAGATTTAGTACAGAAGCAATTCCTTGGTGCTGGGCAAATACAATTGTTCTTTCTAGACAGTAATGTTTCATTAGGAAAGAGAGATGTAAAGTAACTGATTCAAAAGTATCCTTCGTTTGACCTTTTTCAAGGCATCCTACCATCATACTGTCATGTGGTAGTGATCTTTGATTTTCTTTTAATGATGTTTTATTTGACACAGCTGATGAAAAAAAAAAAAATCCATTTTATTGAATATTGTACTGCAGTTGATTCTGATGTCAAGCCACAGTCATCATCTCAAATTTTGTCTCCCTATGTGTAAATGCCCATAAACAATGTTTGATGTTTAAATCTTCAGAGTCAATTTGATCATGCAAATTAAGAAAAGCCCGTGGGTGCTACGGTTAAAAATGAATGGGCTTTCTTGTCCATTTTATTCAAAAAAAACCCCACAAAAATGTGTAAAATCGGTTGCTGTAAGCTTCCACACAGGGACAAAAATGTCCCTTAGCTTTTCTTACAGAAATAGCAGCTGAGCACCTCAGAGAACTCTCAGCACTGATGAACAAATTCCAAAAATGGTCTTACAGAAGAGGAGTAGCCCAATGGTTATGCATGATCCCCAGGTGGCTTTCCAACAGTCATGAATTTGACCCAAGGACTGTGTCATTTGATTAGCAGTAGGACTGCACTGGCTGGGGAGGGTTTGGCTGGCGGGTGGTGGTGTTACTGAAATTTCAGGGATAGTCTGGGATTCCTGTTCATTCCTCTACAAACTGAGAGCAGTGAAACCTGCAGCAAACTCTTGTCATCACTTTCTTGAGATTTTCTCTTCTTTCCCTTGTCTTGCAGTTCTTGGTGAGATGAGGCTTTTATCAGCTCTATTAGCAAGGGCAATTTGCCAGCACTGACATAATAGTATATCTCCCATGTTATGGATGCAGAAACTAGGGAGAAATGAAATCATTTCTCCATGACTTCAACTCAAACAGACAGTCGGCAGCAAAATAAAGATGGGGTCACCTATCAGGTTGAAGTCTCAGGAATCTTTATCCTTCACTGTAAGTGGCATATCATCTTTCCTGTCCTTTAAACTCAGTTTTCTCACAATGCTTGTTTTACAGAGATCCATCCATTAATTTTCAATAACGTGACTGTAGGTCCTTAAAAGGAAAGTACAGGAAGGTTCTGGAGGAGGGGGATGACCTGTAAGCCTCCTTTATACAGGATCCTAAGGGTAGATGACATTCACCACAACCCTAGCAACACAACACCAATGGTTCAAGCTTTACCCCCACCAAACAGTTCTGTTTCAGTCGTCATTATTCATGCGATCAATGTCTTCTACCAGGTCTGTGTTTTCAGGGTTATTACCTGTTCTTAGGCCTTGGGTTTGTTAAAAGACAGGGGGGAATAAATATAATTCATGATATTGACTGCAGGTACCTTGACCGTTCTGTGTATAATGCTGATTATCTTAATAAATAATGGGTCCACCTATGTTCCATGATAGTGTCACTAAGAATCTTCATGATCAGGCAGTCATGTGGTCTCCTTGCCCTCACATACACAACACACAACAATCAGTACTTGGAGCAGTGAGGATCGAATCTTCAGTTTTTGGAAAATGGCATCATTGAGAAAACAGAAATAAAAAATAAGACTGAATTATTCTAATTTGCATAAGGATAAATGAGTTCTATGCCATGTGGAGATGGCTGAACATGCTCGGCCTCGCTGACTTTGCTTAACAGCAAATTAAGCTAGGAACAGCTCCACTATGGAGAAAGAGTCACAGGAACAGCTCTTATACAAGTAAAGTGTAAATGATGAAGAGGGGAGGAAAAGGAAAGAAAAAGACCAACAAGACAAACTAATCTGCTCAACAAGACTGTGGCAAAATCAAGAAGGGGAAACAAAGGACAGACCCTCAGTGAATGAGAACGGCCACGGCTCCTTTCACAAAGATGTTGGGATCTTGCTCTGCTTCACCACCCAGAGTCTGAAGAATTAATCTTGAAAATGCCCACAGCAAGCACAGGCCTTGCTGCTCCACGTCTGTCAGTTGTGTTATTGTGAGCAGCAATCTAAGAATTATTTGCAGGAATAAAAAAAGGATTTGAGAGGAAAAAATGTTGCTGGATAGCAGTATCTATAGAATTTTAGATAAACTTATTGCTGGTATTTCTTTTTCTTTTATAAATTTTAATATTTTGCATATCATTATTTTATTTTACTAGATATCTGGTGATAATCCACTGAATCTAGGAATGTCAAATTTACCATCATGGACCAAATCAGTGGCTTAGAGCCTCATATCTGATCTGATGCAGGATGGTCACTTCAGAGGTGTACTAATTACTACCAGTGCCTAAAGACAGAGTATACAGCAACACAAAACAAAGGAATCCAGAGAGAATAAGAGGAAAGGCCATTAGGCAATACCCCAGACAAGCCACTGAGAAAGTGCCATCACGTAAATGTTATTGTTCCCATTTAGGACTCGCTTGGTGCTTGCACTTAGGACTAATTCAGCAAATCACTGACATGCATTAAGTCAATGGGGTTTAAAAATAAATTTGAGTGTTTTTCTGATTTAAGACTCTATGTCCTTCTAAGTTATTGTGGAATTCCAACACTTAAGTGCAGAGGAAGTCTATCAACATAATAAACAGCAGAACTGGACCGAACGCAGAACAAAACCCAGTAACTGTGAAAACAACAAATGAGAAAAGAAACAAAGCAGGAAGGTTTCAGAACCCAAGAAACACCAGAGAATGGAATCCAGTTCAGAGGATGGAAATGCAGTCCCAGTGATCTCCCTGAAGGTAAATGGAGTAAAATTTATGAGCTAATTTAAAGAGCAAAAGGACTTAAAGAACAAAGCAGAAGAGCTAATCTAAATACCTATATATATATTTAAGAATAAACCACAAAACTGTGAGGGATCTAAGGAGCAATTAAGGAGGAAAAAGTATATATATATATGAAAGAACCTAAGTGGATTCTTGGCACGGGTCTCCTGTTACTCCAAAGGATGCCTGTGTATAACAGACCTCCTCTTTCAGATAGTGATGATGAGGCACTCTCAGAGATTGTAGTGTCAACAAAAAATGCTGGAACAAGCTGAGAGAACAAAGAGCAGCAAGTCATCAACACTGGAGAGTAAGAGGAACCGTAAAGAAATATTCAACATATTGTAAAAGCCAGCACTGTTGGACAGGTTCTCCTTTCAGCCACTAATACAGGGATATTCAATTACAGTCATAAGCTAAAACCTCAGAATATTAGAAGTAAAGCCCTTTTTTTTTTACCACAGCATCTAGCAAAGATTAGAAATTTTGTTATTATCACACATTTGTGACAGCTCCTCATACAGTCATATGATGGTCATAATGATCTTTTTTGATGCTAAAAATTACAGAAAATATTAGATGATGTAAACCTTTGAAAGGATCTGATAGTGGTTAATGTTAGCAACAGCATATTGGACTAAGCAAGCCTTTGGTCTGCCTTTTAGAAGAATTCCTAAATGTTTAAATTATCACTCCTCTCGTGTATCATGTTGGTATTCTTAATGTCAACCATATTAAAAAAAAAATAAAAAATCAGAAATAACAACATAATGTTGTAAAAGCACAAAGAGCAAATAAGATTAGAAAAGCCATTTCCTTTACTGGGATTTGTGAGCTAAAGGTTAACTTCCAATTAGAGTTTAAAAGGAAGAACTTTTATTCTGCGTTAGTTGAGGCTTTTAGCAAATCACATTTATATGTACAGAACATTTGTATGTTCCCTAATAACTTTCCATTGCATTAAAGGCTGTAAGCATGCCACTAGAACTTGTCTAGCCAATTTGGACATAAGATATGCAGCGATAAGATTTGTTAATATTGCATTATCAGATGCTATTGCTTTGTGATTGATTTGAATCGTGTTACTATTTGGTTGCCAGGTAAATCCTATCCACCAGCCTTGTGTTGCTACGTGTAAATAATATTCAGTACCGAAAGATTCATTCTTGTGTCACATTCATATAGTAGTAAACCAGCAATAGTAGAATTGTATTAAAAATAACATAAAGGAAAAAGATAAATAGTGCAAAACAATAACCGACATATTTAAATAATAGCAGGCCCAGGGGATTAAGTAATATTTAGCATTTTTATAGAGCTTTCAATATAAGGATCTCAAAACACTTCACAAACATTAGCAAAATAAGCCTCCCAACACTCTTTAGGTAGGGAAATATTATTATCCTCATTTTACAGATGAATAAGCTTCTTTATGAGGGAGATAAAGCCAAGTGAAGTTCCCAAAGCCACAAAGCATGTCAGAAGCAGAATTACTAAATAGGCTTCGTGCTTCGATTACACAGAGACAGAGACCTTGACAGATAGAACAGAATCCACATATTCCCTTGAAAGCCAGGCCACGTATTATGCAGTCACCATCTTAATGAGCATTGCCAACATGAAAAAGCTGTATTTTCATTTCTGAAGTCAAAACTCCACTGTAGTGAGAACCTCCCATCACAATGCCTGCAAAGACTGCCCATGGGGTCTCAAGGCAAAGCTTTGCTCGTTGTATGCTTCACAGCACGTGTATCCCAGGGGTCCCAGCTTGAATTCACTGAAGGCTTCTCCCACACTGCCCACACTGCCTTAAGCTACCTCACACGAACCCAAATTCCTTTTCCACCAGCTTGCAGATTTTTTTTTCCTTTTTTCAATTGATAAAAAAATGTTGGTGGTTTTTTCCCTGTCAGTGATGCATATTTCAGAATGGGTGCAAGCAGGCCATGAAAGAGATGTTTTTTTCCTTCCTGCACATACCCTTCTTTTAACTGATCTATTTATTAGAGAAATGTATTTTACAGGTTTAACTACAGTATGATTCACTTTGAAATTTGCATGATATCTGATCTCATAGGCAAGATAGGAAGTAGACAGTTCCTGTCAGATATCAAGAGCCCAATTCTGACAGCAGTTGTACAGGAAAATCTAGAGTTATCTTGGGTTTTTACAGCTGTAACAAAGTGCAGAACCTGACTGCTGATATAAATAATGGAATAGAATGGTTAAGCATGAAACAACAACAACAAATCAGATCAAATTTTACATAGGTTGCTTTTTTGTTTGTTTGGGGGTTTTGTTGTTTTGGGGTTTTTTTGTGGGGTTTTTTGTTTGTTTGTGTGTTGGGGTTTTTTTTGTTTGTTTGTTTATTTGGATTTTTGGGGGGTTTTTTTGTGTGTGTGTGTTTTTGTTTTGGTTTAGTTTTTTTCTCCCCTAGGGTAAGTAAGAGTAAGAAGAGGCAGTGTGGACAATTCCCTTGGGGTCTGCCCACATTAGAGGCATGAGAATCTGGAAAGATTAAGAAATAACCCCCTTCCCTTCCACTTTTTTTTTTTTTTCTGATTGCTACAGATCCCCTTATCACTACTACTCAGGGCAGCAGAAGCTTCAGTAATGCCATCAGAAGGAAGGTGGTATAGATACATCTACTTACCCATATGTGTATATATATATACGCACATATGTATGTATCTACAGGCTATGTAAGCTTTCCAGGCAGGGTCACAACAGCTCTCATCCTCTTTTCTGATGGCAAGCTTCCACTCGCCTTTCTCAGCTGGGTGAGTCTGCCCTTTCCACATGTAATTGCAGAAGAACTCTTGAAAATTCTTGTTTTCACAGGAAATGTGCTCAACGTAAGCTGTTCGCATGAGGAACTGGGATTTTACAACAGATTTTAGCAAATCTAGCAAACCTCCTTAAAAAGAAATATCAAAAGAGCAGACTTCTTTTCAGAGATGTCCCCAGAGATGGGGACAGGAACACGCTTTTACAAAGCAGTCCACAGTTATTTCATCATAAAATGACTGCAAAGCCACAACCTCCACATTTGAAGGGTTGCAGGACTTTTTCCTCGGTCATTCATTGGCAATTTTTGATATTTAGGCAAATGTCCTACTTAGGGCTGCTTTCAGTCCAGACATACCTACACACCACTGCAGAACTACTTCACTGCCCTAGCTTCAAAATCCCTTGAGAATGTTTTTCCTTCCTCTGAATGAAATGAGGGACAAAGGCAATAATAAATTTCTCATGACATAATGTTTTCATTAAGTAGCACAAATGTCAAACACTTGGTCCACCAGCTATTTTTGGCTCAAGAAGAAATACACTTACTGTGACAACAACAAAAGCCAATCTTTAAAAAATGGCGTGACAAAACAGGTCTATTGATATTATTTTTACAGGACAATTCTTTCAAATTGTTAAACAGTATGCAATATACTTACAGTGCAGCACACTAGGCATGGAAGAGCTTCCTAAATTGTAGTTTCTTAACAGAAATACCATTTAAAATAACCCATTGTTTTCTTACTAAGTCACTACTTCCAGTAAGAAGCCCCCAAAACTGCAGTGTACAGCAGAAAGGAAGCAGGAACAGTACCATCATTAGTGACTTGTTTTCCTGCAACAGTGAAGAATTACAGCATGAAATTTCCCATATAAACCTGAATGAATAAATGATTATATATAATGTGTATGTATATTGAAAACAAACAAGCTCTGATTCATGTTAAAGGAAGGAAATCGAGGAACCATGAGTCTGATGATGAGTAGAAAGGTTCAAAGAAAATTTTCCAACATATCTACTTATGTTTATTCAAACATGGAACGTTTTCTTCTCTGGGCTCAAGGTTTCATTCTGTTCATCAATACCCACTTGAAGACTTTGGTATGTCTGAGACTCAGTTATCCAAATTTAAATGCTATAAAGCCTCTCCAAGGTCAGGGATAGAAATGCTGTTGACATCACCGTGGAACTAGTGTAAGAAGCTCTCCAACGTTGAATAAACAATCTGTTTATTCCAGGAATAATATATAATTCCAGGAATAAGAATATAATCCCAGGAAACCACCATGTCCATTTCAGCTCTAGCAGGAAAATATTGGGATTAAAAAGTCAGAAGAAGGTTTCTAAATGGAGGGACAGCTGCTGGATCCACCTTCCCAGGAAAAATTGTTTCTAACATGGTGAGTCCTAATGCTCCATGGTGAATGTACCTCTGCTTTCAGTGTACCACCAGCTCAACAGAACTCCAGCTGTTGCTGAAGCCCTGACCCTAGCTCACAGCTGGATGTGTGTTGTGTAATGGGTGGGAGTACAACGTTTTCCTGCCAGAGCCCAAGGGCTTGCACTGAACGGTTTTGCAAAGTCAAATGGTGTGTTTGAGAATTCTCTCAGAGCCCAGCTAAGAGCTCACACAGAGAGAGCAGCTGCCTATTTCAGAGCCCAGTTACAGATTTATTCTGAGCCAGTTTAAAAGTTAACACAAATAGGTGTGATTTATTAAAGTGACAGATAGGTTGGGAATTGTCGCTGATAAATGCAGTAACTGCAAAAAGCATAATCGAGCTCCAGTTACTAATTGCCAGGTAACATCACATGCAGTCGGAGGTGGAAGCCTTA
>JANHGN010016621.1:18628-29090 GCA_024605025.1 Megaceryle maxima
AACATCTGAACCTTTCTCCCAAAGTGCATAAATGAGCTGTATTCCTGTCTCGTGGCAAGTCAGGCCATCATCCCACAATGTGGAGTGCAAACAAACAAAGAAAGAAAAAAGGGAAATGTTATTCTAGAGGCTTGTCCTAAATTAACCAAATTTAGTGAAAAGAGGACCAAATAACTGGTTGTGATAACTATAGCTGGATACTGAAGGTATGGAAAAGAAAGAAGGTGAAAAGAGTGAGAAAGAAGATAGGTAGGCAGATAAAAATTGAATTTTTAAATGAATTTTTAGTCAAGAACAAATACAATCTACCAGATTAGGAGTGGATCTTTACTGACAAAGGATTTCACCTAATGCCCCAAGAAACATAGTTTCAAGAGATCAATAAGTTTCATTTTTACTTTTCCTATTTGAATCTATTAGTGCTATAAGAGTATGTGCTTTATTTTCACGACAGAAAACATTTCCCTAACTTGTTTTGGAAGAATGGCTGGCTGAAAATGCCTGGCTTTAACAAAGATGGGGAAAAGGATGTTGGACCATCTGTTTACACGTTGTTTGTGCTTATTTTGCACCTGCAAAAAGAACTCAGTTCCCACGCTTGCCCAGAAAAGAACCACCCCATAAACAAACATCAGTGAGGCTTACATGTGGAAGAGTTACAAAATGACCTAAAGTCTCCTTATATTCTTAGGAGACTAACAAACATCAGCCCAACAGCCAATGAATTGTAAAGATAGTCGGGGAGAGCCCCAGCTCCATCTAGACCACATCACTCTTAATAGATATCAAGTCAATCATCAGGAATCATCGTCATGTAACAATTACAGAAGCATTTAATCTATAAATTCTTTAGTTTAACCAAACGAGTGCGGTCTGAGGACAACATGAACTTTAGGGGTGATGAACCAGGAGGAAGAGGTGAAGTTTCACTGACCCGGGCAGAGCTTTTTCCATTTGCAGCAGTGAAGTTCCTGATCTAGTTTTACCCAGTCAAAACTTCAGTACTCACTTCGCCCAGAGCATGTTCAGTCATTTTAGCATTCGTAGGAGCAGTCTGTGGGGGAAGGGGAAATATTTATGAGCCACCTGGATTACAGCAAGAGGCTGATATAGTTATAGGAGACCTAAGTTTTCAATAAAGCCAGCACAACGTCCTAAGATTCATTTATGAATGGCCATTCGTCGTGTATGAGAGAGAAACATTTGAAGACTGTCAATGTTGTCTTTGCATGGTCACAAGGACAGGGAGACATACGGCTTTTAGGCCTTACCTTGACTGTAGGAACTCTTAAATAACACTGACTCTCATTGATTTTGTCTATTTAATGGCACAGTATTTCATAGGATCAAATTCAGACAAATGTTCTTGTCTTTTTTTGTTGGACCCAGTCTCATGCTCCACCTGCGTACAGATGTTTTGCTGAGGTATTTGGCTCGTTTCTATCAGTGATAAAATGGTTTGGGGCAAGCTACCTCATCTTAGAAGCATCTGAGTCAAATATCAAGCCTTGCCTTCTTTGCTTAAAAAGTATGGGGTTATTACCTATAGGCAATTAATACATCTGTATTAATTGGAGGTAAAATAAAACACTAAATAGAAGGTATGTTAGGATTACTGTGAGGCAAGCCGTGTACCATCAAGACATGATCATCAACCGTAGGCATTTTACCTTGCAGTAAAACTATACTCTCTTGTGTTTGGTGGGTCACCTCCTGGAAATACAACCCAGGCCTTAGAGGAAAAAACCCAACAACCAAGACAAAACCTTCTCTTTATCTAGACTACTTGTGAATTAATTAGAATATTAAGTAATGATGGAATTTAACAACTTAAATGGCAAATATCCCAGGGCTCCCTCCCCCAAGCATCTGATGTGTACATCCATCCCTAATACAGTTTCATTGTTTCAGCCTTCAAGAAAAACAGGATGCAATATGCCTTCTGTCTATGATAAAGTTTCCTAATACAGTACAGTAATGCAATTTATTTTCATACAGCATCCTGCATATAAAATATTACATAACCCTTTATGAGAAGATAATGCATTACAGACTCAGGCACATTACTGCCTTGCAGGAAGAAATTGAAGGATAATGTTATGAGAAGGGATGGAGGAAATAGGAGCTGAGGTATAAGAGTAGTTAAAAAAGAAAGTAGTAAACGTGTGTTCTTCTTTTGCCTTTATTATCTGTATGAGACTGGCTGAGCAGAGGACAGGTCAGCTTTGTTGCAGACACGGTGTAACACAAAATGTTATATTCACATAGGAAGAGATGGTTCTTATCCTGTGGGTTTATGCTATAAATAGATAAGCAGGATGATAAGGTGAGTCACGGGAGTATCATGTGAATTCCCTGAGATCAAACAGAGAGCTTGTGGTTCAAGTGAGAAATGAATATGAATGTAAAAAGTTCCAGATGGCGCATTGTCTGAAAAAAATTTCTTTCCATGATAGATGGACCAAACCTGCAGACTCAAACATTTTATGTGGTCTGAGACCCACCCTGGATTCAGAGTTTTGCACCTTGGAGCCACCTCTGAGTGAAGCAATGGGAAAGCCTAAAGCAGACTGATAAAGAAGACCTTTGTGCAAACTCCAGACTAAAATAGGGAGATTTCAGATGTGAAGAAGAAAAAAGTTACTTGCAGGAGAATTTGCTTATTATTTAGACCACTGGAGTGAGAGTTAGTTCAGGAAATATGAATGAGTCAAAGTCAAGGCTGTGGCTTTTCCTGTGTGACCTGATCTAGGTGGCCCTGGTTGGACTAGGTGATCTTTGGAGGTCCTTTCCAATCCCTACCGTTCTGTGATTCTGAAAGTAGACAGGCTTGGAGAGGAGCAGAGTGTGTGAGGTAAAGCAAGTCCTCAGGGGATTGTAAGGAAAAGAGGGAAAATATGCACTCACTCCAAAATGAGAAGAAGGCACCTCTGACCAAAGCTGTGGCCATTTATATTTATAAAGCATAATTAGAAAACCTCAAAATCCAACTATTTCAGTTTAAGAGACCAAAAAAAAAAAGGGAAGTCACCTTGCCCAGAGGGCTCAATACTACTTTGGGCCCTGCAAACATGTACGTAACTTGTAGAGAAAAGGAATCCCTGGGGGATTTGAACTCTCCATTGAGACTGTTGTGCTTGCCACCATTCTGCATTCAACCTCAGGAGAAAAATGGTTAGGAATATAAAGGATAGGGAAAATACAAGGCTGTGTACAACTACACTACCATATGGATGCACAAACCACTGAACATATGTTTACCAATGGGGGAGAGAAGGGGATCTTAGACACACTGTTCTCCTCCTGTAAATCCATCCCTTCACTGTGGTCTGTTTTTCAGGAGCTCAAGGTCTTCTGGAAACTGGGATGATTAAAGCTGGGTTTCTGCCACAGCTTCCTAGGTCACCTTGGACAATACATCTGTGTGTTCTCAAGAGGATGGAAAGAGGCAAACAGGAGCTCCTCTGCCTGTGCTCTGAGCCTGTGGACATAAGCCAGCTCCCATCTGGGACCCATATGCCCAAATGTCCCCATGCTGACAGACATCCTTTGCTTCAGGAGCCTCCAGATATTCTTACGTCTGTCTCATTCCTCCAGCAGAAGTCACTGCCTCAGTAGTAATCTGGAGAGGCACACATGCATACCTGTGTCCTGGTCACTCCAGCCCTTATTTCCATAACTTAGTGTATGCCTACCTTCGGTGAGGACGAAGAGAAGATGCTGAACTGTGAAATGGAGCAGCTGATGCACGAGCACATCTGCTGAGCCAGATGTAGGGGCAGTAATCTCTGGTAGGAGTGTAAAGCAGACAGCTGGTGGCAGTAAAGTTTGAAGAGGCCACAACTAGATTCACCCAAGAAAGACTTGTCAAAATCCTAATTAGCTCACTCACAATGAACTAATGCAGCAATAAGGCTTCTGCACCACAGCTGATTCTGGCTGCACCCATCTGTGTAAACATGCTATAAATCTCTCTTTGATTTTTTCCCCCATCTGTGAAAGGCAAGCATATCACGTTTTCTTGAATATGTTCTCTCTCTGTGCTGGTAGCTCTTCAGGACTGGGCTCTCACTTATTATAGCTTTGCTCATTACTGTAACAGTGGGAGAGATACTTAATAGCTGTCATAGCTGGGCATTCTCTTTGGATTCAAAGGCAAAACTGACATTGACTTTAATGGGAATCAGAAAGGACATTCAGAAAACCATGAATTACTCCATTTATTACAACTATGTGAATTGTTAATATGATAATGAGCCAAAGTGCTGGGAGATCAGGACAGTTTTCAAAGGTGCAGATTTACCCAAGACTAATCTCTGGATGTTTACAGATGTCTTATGTGCTTATGAAAATCCAAGCAGCTCTCGTGCTCTTAGGATGGAAGTATATATAGCACAGCCTACACTTTAAAGAAATCACAGCTTGTGGAGTGTTATGAACATTAACCCTTGACCCTTTTCTCATGATCCCTCCCCTCCTACCCCACCCCACCCCCATCTTCTGAAGTCAAAGATAAGCAGTGAAAAAGGATAAAAACGTGGACTGAAAGCTGAAAAAGAACATCAGAGTTGTGGTGGTTTTCTGTGCAGTTGCTGCTGTTTCAGGCAGGGTTAGGGAAAGGTTTGGGGGTGAGGAAAAGAGACATCACACGATAGCATCTGGAAAGGGGATGTCAAAGCAAAGGGAATGTGGTTACTATAATTTTTTTTGTGTGGATCCTGCCTGGAGTGGCCTGGGCACAGGGACTACTGTTAGGTTGAGGCTTAAATTTATCTTTTGGAGAAAGATGGAGCCATGAATTCCCATCGGAATGGGAGTGAAAAGTTGGCTGCCAAAGTAAAGTGATAGGACAACAGGACAACTTTTCAGTGAGGCTTTTTTGGTCTCAGCAGTAGGTTTTTTTGCTTTTTCTGAAGGTCAGGTTAAGGTTAGGTTTGATATTAAGGTGAAGGCTGAGAGAAAAAACAGAGCCCAGTTCTCCACTTGGAGGGGGATGGCAAAGGGCCTAGCAAAAGAAATTGTAGGCTGTAAAGACTGAGATATTTGGCTGTGAGATGTTTTGAATGCGCACAATGACCACATGATCCCATGCAAGGCTCATCTTACTTTTACATTTATTACTAAATGTAAGGATTAAAGAAAGAGAGCTTGTACCTGCAGTTGGAATGGGGCTGAAAACGGGCTTCAAAGAGAAGGAAGCTTGCAAAAGAACTTGTAGGGGAAAAAAACCCAACATCTGGATACATGTTTGAGGACCCAACTGAATGCCCAGCATCCACTTTGGATTAGTGGTGGGGTAAGAAATGGGACGGGGGAAAGAGAGAACTGAGAAATCCAGTTAGTGTGGGATTGGAAAGAGGTTGCCAAAACCAAGGGTAGTATGCAGAGAGAACTCTTCTCTGAGAAATGTTTTGGGTGGGCACTGGCTGTGAAGCTTTGTGTAAGGCTCAGCCTACAGTTAGGGTTAGAGTTAACATTCCTGCTAGAGTTGAGAGAAAGAGAGCTCTAGCTGGAGTGTGTCTTCAAAGTGACTGCCAAAGGAAAACATGGTCTGCAAGGAGAACGTTTTTGCAAGAAATTTTTAGTTGGGTGTATTGTTAGAGTGCGAGTTAGGGCTGATAGAAAGAAAGAGCCTAAAGCAGCTGTGTTAGGGAGACTAGAAAGGAGATGGCACAGAAGAGGGTGGAGTACAGAGAGAACTTGTTGACAAGAACTCTTGGTGTGGCCACCAGCTTGGAGCCAGGTCCAAGGCTCAGACTAAGGTGAGCTGAGAGCTCCAGGTGGATGGGGGCTGGAAAGGGTTTGTCAAGGAGAGGCTGTGGTGCAAAGAAAACTTGATTGTGAGAGGTTTTTCATCATGACACTGGCTGGAGATCCTTGTTTTAGGCTCAGCCTCTAGCTAAAGTTCAGGATAGGTTAGAGAAAGCCATCTTCATTATACCATGAAAAAGAAACAGGAATAATTCCTTCATGGAAACTAGCTTTTCCTTCTAAGTTTCAGGTAAATAATTATATTGGTGTAAAATCTTAATGAATAATTAAAAAAAAAAGTTTTAAAATAAGGAAGATGTGGATTTATTAATGGCATCATCAGATATTCTAGGTCACTGGATGCTATCTTCTCTCCTACAGGTCCAAGCCATTTAGCCCCATATTTTGCAGAGAACTAACCTTAGAATAAACACCTAAGATTTTCTTTTTCTCTCTTTTTCTGCCAGTGCTACTATTCTAATGCAGAAAGTGGAAAAATCTTTCCTACCCCCTTATGTCAATTAGTGAAGAAATAGTCTTGGACAAAATTTTATGACTCCCATGTTGTAAAGAAAAACAGTAATCCCTGGCTTGATACAGCAAAGGTGAAAGCCCTGGAGCCCACTGCCATTTATGGATTAGTTAAAAGTGAATTTTATATACTTGTTAAAGAACTGTTTAGAGATGAGTGATAGGAAATCTAAAAATAACCCACTCCACTCTAATACAGATTAATCGAAGAAGTATAGGCTTGCTTATATTCATCACTCAGCCTTTTTTTTTTTTCCCTTCACATAGCATCTGAGGACTGAAAAATCACACTCTTAACACCCTGTGAGGTAGATTGGCATTTCATTCTTTTTGTGAAGGAAAGCTGAGGCTAGGAGGAAGCCAAGATACTTGTGGCTAAAAGGCTTCAAAGCACAAGCTTCCAATCCAGTTTTTAATTTCAATCCTTTCTTAGATGTGGCCTGGGACTTTCAACTACTCATTTCACTATTTGGTTTTACAGTTTTCCTTTCTGGAAGATTAGGCAGCCACCTTAATAACAGCCTAGTGGTATTAGGAGGCAACATTAATCTGTGAAGCACAGTAGGTAGTACCAGGATGGTGAGTGCTTGGTGTGGGTATGGAGCAGGCTAGTGATGGAGACGGGAATGGACTGATCTGGTACTGGTATCACTGGACCATTTCCCCAAAACAGGTTTAGACTCTGACATGTCTGGAGCCACAGGGATGTTTCTGACACAGAGGCGATCTCTCTTTAACCAACCGTATCTACATTGGCAGGACATTCTGCCTGAAATTTCTATCTGCTCCTTATTTCATGGTTACACCTTTTTCCTACTCTGAATGCAGCTTTGAGTTCCTGCTGTGGTTCACATCACTTCAGGACATGTAGGGCAAAACAGCCGTAGTGTGGAAGGGCTGGTACGCTGCCATGTGCCCAAGGTTTCGCTGTTGCACTGCCATGGACCTGACAAGTCACCTTCCTGAAGGAGTCCTGATGGATGCTCTGTGCCACAGAAGCCAATAAGATGTACAGGTGACCCAAGCTTGGACCATTTCAAAAAAAGCCATACTGAGAAACAGGTGAGGAAGGTTTTCTTCACTAAGTACTGTTGATTTTTCAGGAGCTTGGGCCACCTGCATGAATATGTAATGACTCCGCAACAGCACTGAGCACAGTAACGTCAGCTATCCTAGCAGTCCCCAGTCTCATTTACTCTAGGGTGTCATAGCAATTATGAACAGACCACGCGAGTGCTGCTAACGATCTTTTTTCACTCAGTACAGTCCACTACACCCAACCAGTTCTGATCAGCTAATTAATTTTGTGCTGCAATCCCAGGCCAGATTTACAGTTAGCATTTCTTATTTGGTACTAATCACCATGTTTACTCTCTAATATCTGTTTATATTTGTGTCATTCCTACATCATTTTACTTGTATAGCCAGCTGTTTTACAGTCAAGGACCTCATCACAATGAGATATAAACCCATGCTGCTGCCCCTGGGAAAAGTGGTAAATTAAACTATGTGTGCATAGACTTTAAAATGCTGAAATCTATTGCACCTTCCCTTCCCACCGATAAATGACAATGAGTTTTACTTGCTGAATACTTACTTATGAAAGGCCACTGTTTATTAATACCTCCCTGTATAAATATTAACATAGCAAACCTATAGGAAAAATATGTGAAAGGTCATCTTTAAATTGCAAAAAGTCAGGCTATTCAGCACAAATATCCGTGCTTCATTCTGCCTGGGGACTTAAACAGCCTCATCACCATAGTATCTGGAAGGTGCACACAAGTGTGACATGATTAGCATCTGTCATGGGTAGGTCTTTCTATTCCTTCTGTACTCCCTGGGGAAAACTGTGCAAGGATTTTTTTTAAATATACAATACGTACCTTGTGCTGTGTGTTTATATTAGCAAAGGCAAGGTCAAAGATATGTACTTTACTCCCATCTTTCACTCACCTCATTTTGAAAGACATGAATATAGAGAGCAGTGTTATTTGTGCCAGATATATATGCTCAGACACTTTGGCATATTTCTTTAATTGCTTCTATTAAGGATGTGAACAGAGACTGAATGGAAAGTATATAAAATATCTTTTATTTCTTAACATGCTGAATATGGCTGCTCCCTTCTCATTTCATCTCCTTTCCATGGCACTTAAAAGAATCATAAAGATATCTGTGGAAAAAAATTAAACATTTCCATAGTCTGTGGGTCAGTGGTATAATAATAAATGTAATGGTTCCCACACAGCCATTATAGGCTGTTGTGTCAATGCATATTATTAGGCACCTTTTGTCTGTGAGTTATTGACATGATAGATTGCAACAGCTCTTTTGAACATTTTCTCACATAAAGCAAAACCAACAAAATTGCCTCAGGTCTCCTTTAGAGGAGGCACTAAACCCAAGATTCTCCCGTCCCTTTCAGTTTTGTGTGAAATTAAAGATTTGATGACATTTGCTAAGCGTATTCAAGGATGACCTTGTCACCCTGGAGAGTGTTTTTCCCTTCTCTCTGTCTCTCCTTGCCCCATGGAAGGGACCAAACCTTTGCTGTTGGAGCAAGTCTGTCCTTGGCTGTTTCCATGACTACTCGCTTGGCTGAGGGAAGGATGCGGGGACAGACGCCAGGATTTAAGGAAATAAATATGCTCCCACCTTCATCCATTCTCTGCTGAAGTGTTACCGGCTGGCGCGAAGGACACCCCCAAGCTCACAGAGCTAAAGCAGCTACAAGATGTGCTCTCTTCCTTTTCCCAACTCACCAGCTACAGGCACACTGAGACCTTTACGAAAAGCTTTATAATCTTTCTATTCCTAATTTACTAATAACTTTAAAAGCTGTTCTTATTCAGGCAGGGGTTATTTGGGTTTGATCTTTACTGTTTTTCATCAGGAAAACAATTTTACACTGGGGAAAAATTAAAATTGGCAGAAAATCTCTTTGAGGATGCACAGCACAGGTGCTACAACCCTGAGGACTCCTTAGTCCTGGTAATCTGTAAGAGCTTTGAGACTGAAACAACAGGGGAAGTTTAGACTGGACATTCGGAAAAAATTTTCACAGCAAGAGCAGCCAGACACTGGAATGGGCTGCCCAGGGAGGGGGTTGAGTCACCATCCCTGGAGGTGTTCAAGGGTCCCTTAGATGTGGTGTTGGGGGAGATGGTTTAGGGGGGAACTTTGTAGAACAGGGTTGATGGTTGGACTCGATGATCCCAAGGGTCTTTTCCAACCTGAATGATTTTATTAATTTAACCACCACCCCCACAACCTACCAACATGACAGTGTAGAGGGTACACTTTGGCACCCCAGCAGCTGCCACTGTCCCCATAATCATAGAATTACAGAATTATAGAATCATTTAAGTTGAAAAAGACCTTTAAGATCATCAAGTCCGACTATCAGCCTAATTCTACCTAGTCTACTGCTAAACTATGTCCTTAAACACCATATCTACACAACTTTTTGACATGTCCGGCGACAGTGATTCAACCACTGCCCTGGGCAGCATGTTCCAGGGCTTGACAACCCTTTCTGTAAATAAATTTTTCCTAATATCCAACTTAAACTTTCCCTGGTGTTATTTGAGACCATTTCCTCTTGTCCTATTGCTTATTACTTGTGAGAAGATACCGGCACCATCCTCATAGAGTGGCTTTTCCATGATACTAGAAGTGGTGGTGGTGCTAGAAGGTTATAGAGCCCCTTGTTCCAGACAGCAAGGAGAGAATATGGACATCTGTGCAAGTACAGTGTGTGATGCTGTTGATGCATTTTCACCACCTATTAGGGAGTGCCTGCATAGTGCTTTAGGGACCAGCTTTAATTGATTTCTTGGCCAGCCCAAAGAATGGAGGGGAAATATCTCTTGTGTGGTAGTTTCTGTTGCTCATTTCAATTGCTTGAAGAATTCTGCATTGGGCTGTTTCTGACCACCAAATGAAAATTAACTGTGTGTCTTCTTCCCCTTCTCATCATGCCCCTACTAATGCATTTTGGCCTTTTGCTCTGCATGATTAATTCAGAGTCAGTGACTATGCTCAATTAACTGAAAACACCTCTCTGATGGTGCATTACTGGTTACCTTGCTGTCCCAGTTTGAGTGAGAGCAGCAGTAAGTCTGGTGGGCGCTTTCCCTCCCCAGCTCAGCTCTTCTCAGCCCCTGCCCTGGCTGCA
>JANHGN010016622.1:3032-20574 GCA_024605025.1 Megaceryle maxima
TAGAAAATACAGCATAAATGACTCACTACGAGAGGAAGCGATGACTTTCATCAGATTCGGATGAGCTTAAGTGGTAGATGGGCCTTTGCTTACAGTTAAATTATCAACCAGCTATGCAGGACTGAGAGAGATATCTGTTCACTTATCAAAGTATGTAAAAGGGTATTTGTTGCAAAATGGTACCAAGAGTGCGCGTGCCTGCGTGTTCTTTTTGGAAACGATGAAGAAAGTAGGTCAGGGCCAACAGGTTATTAAAAAATAACTTTGAATCTGGAGCCACTTCACTGCATGTCTATGGTGAAGGCAATTAGAAGCTCCATTGCAGCCTCTGTATTCCCTGCTGTTGAAGCTTTGCATGGGAAATGGTTTTTTTAGGATTATGTTCCTTTGGAATACTTTCAGGGATTGGTATCAGCATTTTTTTTTAAGCCAGCTGAGATCTTTGCCTGAGAATAACACACAATTACTTCCTATGAACATTGTTAGAGACTGGTTCCTCTAGTTAAAAATAGCTGGACTGAAAAGTACAAATTTACCTGTAGCTCTAATCCTTTTTAATTCTGGGTATAGTCTTTGTTACCAAACCAAAGAGTAAATAATCTGCCCTTTTATGAAAAAGAGAGAAGCTGAGCAATGGGTGGTCGAAGTCTGTGCAGCTGGTTTGGCACGCTATCTGCAGCCTGGGCAATGTCGGCTGAAACAGCTCTGCACCCTGCCCCCAAATCCCAATGCATTGTTGTTTAAATAAATATTTAGCATAAAGCAAGACTATGCAGTTCCAGAAAACATCACGTAGCATATCCTAAAGGCCATTTGGTGTGTCCTGACATTCTCTCTGCCCTTGGAGAAGAGCAGTGGCAGTGGGAGCTGGGAAGGGCCCCCCTCTGTAAATCATGTTGATGAAAATGTGTGTAGCAAGTGCAGGCCAGGGACACACTGATAGTGATCTCCATGTTGGCCAGTCTTCTCAGAGTGCCCGACAAATATGAAGGCTGCTCCTTGCAGGGTGTCCTGGGATAAAAAATGTCCACCCACAGTCTATTGTGACTGAGGCTTCACTGCAGAGCAAAGCTGTGCCTGCCTGTGCAAAACAGGCCGTGAAAGAGTGGTGCAAGTTTGTTTCAGAAACCCCAGCTGGAAGAAATCACCGTACAGCAATCTCTGCTTGAGCTTGTTTATTCCTTCTGACTTTTCATTCCTTATCTTTTATATCACAATCGCTAACTCTTAAGACATTTCCACATACTAGGAACTGTATTAGCAGCTCTTAATACCCTTTCACAGGTCACTTGCTTTCAGCAAGACCGATTGCAGTACTTTTCCTGTTCAGTGTACAGAAAGCTTTTCCTCTATGTGAATTTCATTTTTGTTGTTGAATTCTCTCTGCCAGTGGGCTTGCAGTGAAAGGTGGACTTCTGTCTTTCTTTGGTACTCAGTGTAATTAAGTTGAATGCTCTTTGATCACTCTGGCTTCTTGACATTGCTCCATCCTAGAGAATTTATATTTTTCAGTGGGCAGCAGCTAGATGTGTGTTCTGTCTCTTCCTTCTGCTCACAACCCGCCATGGCTGACAAGGTTTTGTTGGGTGCTAGTTTCAGGGAGAGGAATGGGAGGTGGTGGAAGGGAAGGAGCAGCTCCCTTCCCTCCCTTCTGGATCAACAGGTCAGTTTATGGAATGCTTTCCAGCCAGCAGCTGTTTGAGTTACGTGAACAAGCAGAACCAAAACCATAGTTTGTTTGTGTTGGGGGATTTTAGAGTCAAATTTCAAACTGAACAGTGACTGTGAAAATGACTGAATGAGTGTGAAAATGAAGAGTTGAGAATTGACCCTTTAACAGGGGTAACTGCAGCAGTGCAGCAAATCGGATTCGCTAGATGTCTGTGGTTCTCCAGGCTCTTATGACATCATTTTAACCTTTTCCTTTGGCTTCTATTGTCATTTTGGTGTTATCGGGACCAGTTCCAAATTAGAGAAATAACTTCTTTTTTCCACATGCAGAAGATGTTTGTTATGCAGTAAAAACTCTTGGAACTGGATTTCTTACACAGATGATGGCACTCAGCATTGCTGCAAAAGAAGTGAGAGTGCTTTGCTCCCACTGTGTTGGAATGAAGCATAAATATAGCTCAGCAAAGTGCCACAATGGTGCAGAGTGAGGGGTGTCAAGTTGGATTGAGATGGCAACCCTCTTACAATGAGGACTTCCAGCATTTCTGCTACCGATGGCACCAAGGCATGATTTTTTTTTTTTTTCTATTTTTTTTTTCCCCTCTGGGGCAGGATCGTGTCTGAAGCAGATTGCTGCTTGGCAGAGAGAGACTGGAGTTCCACTTCCCATAGATTGTGGAGGTGGAAAGAAATGCTTTGATTCTTCCAACAGCCCGGTGGGCGCAGTGGTACTACCACAACGTACAACCCATTGCTTATGTGCTGAGGATTAAATTCCTAGGGCACGTTGATAGCTACAGACAGATGCAAGCTTTTCTGTCTGCTCTCCAAGCTGGTAGTATGCAAGGCAGCTGAAAGCTATGCAGACGTGGTAGCATGACTCTAAGCCTTAGACTCTCTTCCTCGCCTTACAGCAGAGATAATAAGCTAGGACATGGCACTGTGCTGATACAGTTTCAGTGCTTCCAGGCTGGAGTTGTTTGGGGTCAGACCATTTGAGACATGAGCAAAAGCATTGTGCACACCTGACTGCAGGCATCCATACCTCAAGTGGTGTTCAAGGCAGCATGCTCCATAGGGGGAAGGAGTAGCATGAAGAAGGAATATAGATCATGTCTGTAGCATATCAAAGAAACTCAATATGTTCAGAAATAGGATGAACCGTTGGAAAATATGTCCCTCTTGTTGTCATCTGTGGGTGTATACTGAAATTAAATAAGACTGAAAACACCCTTGCAAATGTGTCTGTGCCTCCTACACTGTTGAGGCTCCTGTTTCTAGTTAATTAACACTTTTAGAGAGATTGCCTGTCCTTTTCAGTTGTCTTCTTGACTTGTACCTCAGTAGTGACTCCCTAGCTCAGTTCTGAAGTGCCACATTGCCTTTGTTGGCTTCTTTGGCCCACGTGCTGTGTTCTGCATCCTCTGGCTGCTGAGCTTAGAACTGGCCTGAAGCTACTGATTTTCTTCCCTTCCACAGCCCATCTCATCCCTAGTTTCAAGTAACTCATCTAGCTAGGCTTCTCTTGCAGACCTCTTCTGGTGTGCCCTCTGCTCCCAAAATAAAAAAGGAAATGCCTTTGATTCTGTCTTGAGTGCACCTTCCCCTTAGCCTTCGTTCTTCTTTTACTCCTTTCTCCTTCTCTGTGCTGGAATGGGCAAAACTTTCAAAAGACCTTCACGTACTGTGCTTGAAAATCACGAGTGTGTTCATAGCTGGGCATATCTGAAAATATGGCTTGAATATAGGTTCCTGAATTGCCTTTGAAAATCTGGTTCTCTGCTGTTGCTATTATTGACAAGCTCATTTGTCTCGTCTCAGGATGTGGCAGAGACTGAAGCATATGCTGAGCTTCATGCTTCCCTGTTTGACTGAGTAAGAAAGACCGCACTTGATAGTCTTGACTTCCATGGGACAGCTTGTACGTCACAGGAGGAGGCATGTATGTAAGCTTAGGGCTTTGGTACACTTGATGCTTTCTACGTGGTAGGATAAAGAGCTCGGGTGTTCCAGTATTGGTCAGTACCAGCTGAGTAAGCTGGAGTGATTGATTTTAAAGCAAACTGAAAAACTGTCTAGCAGGTGGAGGAATGCTCCAAGCAATTGGTTGTCATGACTCAGGGCTATTTTTGCTCTCTAATAAGTTGAAAAGCTGGCTTATTTGAAGTAATACGGTCATGTAGCAGGGGTACATCGGTCCTGAAAAATGTACAAAGTGCATGGAATACTGCATGTGCACGTCACTCTAAATGCACAACAAATTGTAACAGTAATTAAAAAAAAACAAAGTGGAAACCCATGAAATAAATGTCGGCAGCAGAAGAATTAACAAATTAGGTTTGATTTTTGGACTGTATTGGGGGAAGGGCTTGAGTTCCTTCCCTTGGTTTTTCCCTGGAAAAGGAGGACAGAGAGGATAAGCTGTATTTTCCTTCTCACATTTCACAAGGACAAGGAATTTCATGGCTCAGTAAATAGGGTTTGCTGCCTCATGTTGTTCAGTGTCTCTGTGTCCTTCAATTAACATAATTTCTCAAGATCTTACGATCTGATGTCTGTCTCCGTTCTTGAAAGTACAGAAATGAACAAAGGTTTGGCTGTGCCAAGTGATAAGCATCTCTGATGTTGATCTGCACCACATAATATATCATGGTTAATGAACAGGGACATCCTACCCACCAAATAAAACTTGATGCCATGAGGCCAATAGCTTAGTTTGTTGTCAGAGTGCAGACCTGTGTTCAGAATGTTTGTGGAGGTTATTAGCATCTTTGTGGTTTGAAGGGATGGAAAATCCTTCAGTAAACAGAAAAGTACCTGTCAATCTAAAGGCCCAGTGGGAGGCCCAGAGAGGCAGTTAGTTCTCAAGGGCATTCCCTAATTAGGTGTTGGTATGATGGTGGTGGAAGAGGTGCATTTTTTTATGAGAGAACACTTTACCTTTCCTTATCATAACTGCAAGCAATTTGTAGTAGAAAACACTATGTGCTAGTTGTTTTGTTATCTAAAGAGAAGTATGTTAGGAGGTGAATTTTAATGATCTATGTTGAAATTAGTTGTGTTTTGTTTTTCTTTAAGCTTCATGAAAAGATAATTGGTAATCAAGTCAGAGACTGTCCACTCCTCTTTGATCAGTACAGATATAAATCCAATTAAATTCCTCATTTTTATTCCATTTAAAATGACCTTCAGAAGCATCCTGAAATTTTGCATCAGAAATAAAAATAATCATTCAAATTTCTTACTGTTACCAGGCCAATTCATAGTAATGAAGTCATGATTGTTTTTATTCTGTATAGCTCTAAAAAAATTTTGAAATACTGTGATAAATAAGCAAATAAGATTTTTTTACTCGTCTGCTTCATGCATATGTGATATTTGACTTTTCTGAAGAAGTGAATTTCTTAGCTGTAGAAGAAAAGGATATAATTAACCAATTGGTCAAGTGGCTTGGTCCTGTAATTTGACTGGCATTTTAAACTTTGGCCTGCTGTTGTGAAAGAATTCATATTAAGTCTGTGGTACCAAAACAGATGCATAAAAATGAATTCTCAGTGCATAGAAAACTTAAAGGCTTCCCTTGCCATGTGCTGTGTAATGCATGTCATATAAGGCAGGAAGCCTAAGCTTGGAAGCAGGAGAAATCCCACAATTTTAACTGTATGAAGTGGTAAGTATGGACGTACAGAACTCATTTCTTTCCCAAACTATATGTGGGATAATTTCCGTTCATTAGCCCCAGAGATGTCTGGCTGTGAAACAGAAATCATATTGTGATTTAATGGTTGGGTTCTCAGGAGTCACTTTCTGATATTTTTATACAGACTGCTAAATTACACAGCTAACCACTTTTGAAAGCATTCTACCCCTGGAATACTGTGCAGCCCAGCCCTGGATTATTTCTGGGAAACAGAGTGAAAATTTAAATTCTGATGCTTTTATAGATATTATTAAGGGGTTAACAGAGAGCATCTGTTATTTGTCTAAGGAGCTGCCCTGACCCTAAACCATGACATTGTGATACACTGATACCCTCTGTTCAAAGCTTTTTGCTTTTTAGCTCCCAGAGTTGTTGGAGGAATGTAATATGTTCTTTGTTCCCGCAACACAAGGTGTGGGGTGTTTTTCCTGCCACTGTTCTCCTCTGCATGTTGGTAGCAAGGTATACAGCAGAGGCAGTGACTAGCTACTGAACTGTTTCAGATGCAGCCTGTTGTATTGCATTTTCTTGACTTAAAATAAATCTTGAGGACTGAGCAAGGTTTGGTTTTGTTCGAATGTTGGCTGAGTCTCCTTGCCAAGGATCACAACGTCCTCTGAATGAAGAAATACCTTGCTACCCTAAGCATGGGGAGTATGTCTGTATTCCCATGGTAAGCCAGCAGCTACTTAGGGACAAGGCAACCTTTTGTGGAGAACACAGAGGGTTAGCATTTAGTGTGAGCTCCCTTTGGCTTTGTGGAATAAAGACATCCTTCCAACAACTAGAACCTTAAAGTAAGTCTCTAAGGAAAGATCAGTTACCCAACAATATAGCATTAACACTATCAACCTATAAGGCTGATAAATAATGAAAAAATGTACTAGAAAGAAATGCACAGCCCTCATGTTAATGGACACTGCTTATAATTGGGTCAGTGAGGGAAACCTCTAGGACCTGAGGTCTTCTGTCTGAAAATGTTGTGTCACAAAGCCCAAAGAACTCTGCATATATGAGAGTTTCAGTGAAACTGCATTTTGATGAAGAGTAGAAATAAGTATTTCCAAGCTTTAAGGCATCCTGTTTTGGCATAGAGGGAAGGAAATACTGAATTGTTTTCAAAATGTTGCTTTTCTTAATGTGTAAAGTCAAGGTTTTGATGGGTACAAATTACTTCTTGGCAAGTTTTTTTGGGGTGGAGGAGGGGAGCAGAGATTTGTGGAGGTTTTGAGTTCAATTCCAGAAGCAGAACAGAGTTAAGGAGAAGCTGTGTGTGAGGCCAAGCTTGTGTTCACTGCCTGGGTCTCATAAACACTGCATCTGTGAAGTTCATGCAATTTTTGCTTAGAAAAACCCCAACAAACAAAGCCAATAACAAAAACTTACATGAAATATTAAAGTACAACTAAGGTAATTTTTATTACTCAGTTCATTATGGGAAGCTTTTATCTGTACTTAAATTCTAGTAGAGTATAACAAGGCTATTCTCAAACCTTAGGCCAAGTTTTCCCTTGTTATGGAGTGTAACACTGCCTTCGACAGCCTTTTTTCTGTGAGCAGGACTCCTTGCCTAAGATTTAGTACAGAGTTTTCAGTGTGACAAAAGATAGAAAATTGAGATTTTTTTCATAAAATGTACCCACAAAAAGTACTGTAGTACTGTTATTCTAACACCACCTGCATTTCGGGAGACTTCTCAGTTTGTTCTTGCTTTCTTCTTTCTGAAGGTTTTCGTGGGAGGGGAAACTAAACCAGCATATGAGACAGGGTTTGGAAAGCAGGGATAACATCCAGAAGAAGCACGAAAGCAGGGTATCTGGTAGAGGTGGGAGTTACAGCAGATACAGCTATGGACTGGGTGGGAACAAACATGCTCCAGTGATTCTGCTCAGGAAACAACGTAAAGGTGATCATGAAACTGTGCCAGTGGTGGCTAAGATGAGCCTCAGGAGAAAGTTGCAGGTTCCTGGAGGGGTTTGGAGGATGCTGTCTCTCTGAATAGAAATAAATTTTAGATCCCACTACTTGCTTACAAAAGTAAATTGGAAGCAATGTAGAAAACCATATATATATATATGTTTTTTTTTCTTCTCTTGTTCTTCCTAGACCCTAGAAGCGACATGCAGAAGGAAAGGAACTTGAAAGAACTCCTTAAAGAACTGCCTGATGCTCATTACTGCCTGCTGAAGTATCTGTGCCAGTTCCTGATAAAGGTTGCTGAACATCACGTAGAGAACAGGATGAACATTTGCAATCTTGCCACTGTATTTGGACCAAACTGCTTTCAGTAAGTTGGGATTTTCACTTTTCTGCATATGTTGAGGGAGAGTGTATTGGAGCAGATGGCCAGAAATGTAGCTCAGAACTCTAATTTGTGAGGGTGATCGAACGGAGGCAATGCCTGGGGCTTTGTGACAAATTTTAGTGCTAAAGCTATCGTTTGAGCTGAATGGGAATTGAGTTGCTCTCCCATCTCCTCTTGCTGTTTTGCTAAACAGTTGCTCAGTTTTCTATTGCTTCATAGATAGCAGAGCAGGACTATGGCAGTGAAAGGCATTCAGACCGTTTAAGTGCAAGGAGGCTTGTGCTCATATGGCTTTCTTCCTTTACAGTCAGTGGGGTTCCACTGGTCTCGTGAGACTTCTTACTAGATTCATTAGTTTTTACTAGTTTCTTTCACTGGGCCCAGTTCCTTGATGCTTGTGGTGAAGACATGTTGTACATGCTTGTGGAGCTTGCAGCAGTAGTGAGAACAGTTATTTCCAGGTGCAAGAACACGCTTGAAAGAGAATGCTTCTGTTGAGTCACTGCTGTGTTGCAGTGGACCATTAGCATCTTCACCCCAGTCTTGTCTGCAGTACACCCACAGGCTGGCATCCAAGATCTAAGACGTAGCAGACACGTAGGAAGTATAGTTCAGTCATCAGTCTTGAAAGATGCGTGATGACAGTGAAAGGAGACAAGTGAGTTCCTTATAGAAAATGTCAGATTTATACTGAACTTTCTAAATTTCCCTCTGGACTAATGAGTTGCCTAATAAGAATTAGATTAATTGCCTAATGAGACTATCTCTCTAGGCTTCCCCTGTAGCCAGTGGAAATGAATAGACATCTTTAAAGAGAGAAACCAGAAATTAGATTCCTTGTAATGTATCGAGCCAGTTCTGCATACCTAGGCTAAGTGCTGTCTGCTTCCTTTTTAAAGGAGCATATCTTTTTCCATTGATTAGGAAGAGAACACCCAGAGATGAGATGCTTAAAGCAAAACTTGTCCTTGTGACTACCCTGCTGTCTCTTCTTAAGGATGAAGAAGGTGAATACATCAGTATTAAAGAATTTGTTGTATTAGTACAAAAAGATAAAACCTATTTTGAAAAGAATTCTCTTCCTCTTCAAAAGAAGGAAAACTCAAAAGACAGTATGTGCCAGGAACACATGAATGAGAATTAGTGGAAGCACAATGCTGCAATTTTCTGACGAGGAAAAGAAGAAGAGTTTTTTAAAAATTACATTTGTATGGACAGTTTGGGAATTTCTGTCTACATGTGTTAGAGTTAAGAACAAACAAAATAAATTAGAAAAATCTGAGTCCAGTGTCTGAATCTGTATGACTCAAACTCCCAACTTACTCATCACTTCATTCAGAAAAGTTTAAAAATTAGCTCTGCTTCCTTTTTGGTGTAGAATGAAGACAGTTGCAGTTTGGAATTGCTATTGGCATTTTTAAGATTAATCCAAAGCATACTACTTAAAAGCTGTATAGCTGTTGCCTCAGCTGATCTCTGCTTCCAAGATGGCATACAAAAGGCGTAACAAATTTTGTAAGTTACAAGGCCTGTGTGTAAGAGGGGTGGAATCGCATCGTTCCGTTGCAGAAGACAGAGAAAGGCAGAGTTTACTGGAGGTGAAAACACCAGGGCTCTAGTGGCTGTATCTAAATGCAGCCAGCCCTGCAGTTGGGACACACATTGAAATAAGTGCTCACGTAGCAAAAGAGGCAGTGAGAACAAGGCTTGGCACTTAGCAAATGGCTGATGTGTTTTCTAGGAGACCCAAATACATCAGAATTATTGATGTAGATTTTTATTTAAATGAAGTTTCACCATCTGGTAATTCAGCTGTATGTTTCATGAGCTCTTGACCTTTTCAAGGGCATTCAGGATTATGGTGCAGACCCAAAGTTGTGGGCAAGAGTTCAAATACCCTTTTCCCTTATGTTAATGGATGCAGTCTTAAATTGCTCAAACTGTGACCATTTGTATCAACAAGGATTTGATAAGAGGAGGAAAGAGCTTGCAGCACTGAACTTTAGGCTTTGGGTTTAGCCAGCTGGTTGGCCAAGCAGCCAGAGAGAGATCCTCAGAATGCAATTCAGAGCTCTGGAATAAGGCTGCTTGGCTACAGACAGCCCCTAGAGAGGCTTGCTGCAGAAATTCAGTATCGGCGGCTGGTTGAAGCGAACACTCATGCTTTGCGGTGTTTGTTCCAAGCGGCGTATGGGGTGTTTCTCTGGCACATGGAAAGGAGGCTTAGCATCCAGCTTGTCAGCAATTACACTGCTGAAGCGGGAAGATCTGAGATTTTTCTGTCAGAAATTCACACTCGTGTTTAAAATCAACGTTGGAGTCTGTTGTTAATGCGATGTCAGAGAAGATAAAGCCCATCTGCTGATACTGAAGAATTACTTTCTGCAGGGTATTTTTAGTGACAATTTAGCTGTTTCAACATATTATCTCACACTCTGTAACTGAAGCTGTTTAACAGTTGAATAAATCTCACTGTTGGGCCACTTTTCAGACATTTAGACTTCATTTTAATTCTCTTCATCTCATTTTGTTCTTCTGTGTCATGTTCTCGGTAACTTTTTCTCACATCCTAAACTTTCAACCCTTATTACTTTTACCTTATCTGTCACTTCCCATGCTTCCTTACTTGCTGTTTGACAAACTGCACTGGTGCTTTTCTAATGAATGGATATCTTACACTTTCTGTATTTCTAATGAGTATAAAAGGGGAGAAAATGGATAATTGCGTTCCTTCTAATGAAGTGTGATGTAAGATACAGGAAAATGTAAAAGGCAAGGTCAAACAGCTCAAAAAAAGGAAAATGTGACGGTTTGAGATTCACTGTACTTTTTTTCTTCCAAGTTGGCTTGTTGAGACTTATTGTGGTGGAAGCCAAAGGTCAGGAATACAGAGAAATATAGCCCTTGAGGAACAATGGGTATGAAGGTATAGGAGCATAAATAGTTGTCCTTTCTGTCACTGAGCTAAGCAGTGTGGAGTATTGACACTTGCAGCGTGGTTACTCCTGGAGAAAGTTACTGTCAACTGACCTGAATTTCAGCTCCTGTAGAGCTGTAGCCTCATGTCTGGCCTTCTGTGGGTCTCTGCTTGGCTCTCACAGCTTGTACTGAAGAGGAAAGAGAGCACCAGCTGGGTTTTCTCTCTTCTCTGCTCTCTTAGGGCTGGGTATCAGAGGGACTGCTGCACTCATCATGTCCTTTGGTTGGCATGGTAAGAGAAACCTGATCTGAAGTCCTGCAAGAATGGTCTGTAGCAGCCTTGGAGCCTACACAGATTTGGTACATGAAGCTGAAGTGAAATATGAAGGGCTGAACTAGAACTCTTTAGTGAGTAATATTGGCCTTTGAAACATGATGTGAATCATAGAATCATAGTATGGTAGAGAGATTGGAAGGGACCTCTGGAGATCAATAGAGTCCAAACCCCTGCCGAGCAGGATCACCCAGGGCAGGCCACACAGGAACAGATCCAGGTGGGTTTGGAAAGTCTCTAGAGGAGACTCCACAACCTCCCTAGGCAGCCTGTTCCAGGTTCCATCACTCTCAAAGGAAATAAGTTTCTCCTCATGTTGAAGTGGAACTTCTTCTGTTCCAGTTTGTGCTCATTGCCCTTGTCCTATCCCAGGCCACCACTGAAAAGAGCCTGGCCCCTTCTACTTGACACCCACCCTGCAGATATTTGTAAACATTAAAAAGATCCCCTCTCAGTCTTCTTTCCTCCAGACTACTCGTGTGCCTTTGTTTCCAGCTCCTCCAGTCTGCAGTGCTTGATGAACTTTTCAGTTGTGCAGTCCCAGTCCTGCATTAGTCTTAAAAAACAAATGTCATCCAGAATCAGGATGAAAGTGTGTACTAAAAAACTATTTTTCTAACATTCATTGGAGCAAATTGCAGCATGAAACGTAACCTTTCTTACTGGGTTTGTATAGATTTTAAATACTGCATTTGCCACCAGAGTAAAGGGAGCTGGTTTTTGTAAGAATTCAGTATGTTACAGCCTATGATGCAAATTTAAAGCATCAAGCATAATATAGGAAGGCCATAAATGTTCTCATCCATAATCCTGTTAAAACTTATGAGTGCTCACCTTCTCTTAGGAAGTGCATAAGGGACTATATTGCGGAGCCTTTCTTTGATGCAGTTTTATCTTCTACTGTTTCTGTTGTGTAGTCAGCTGTCATCTGAAGTCCATTGATAAGCCTATATGTAAAATAAATGGAGGGGTGTTCTAGCAAAATCCCATCTGGAGTCTTCCATTCTCCTAGTGAACATCCCCTCCTGAAAGTTTCAGTTGAGAAAGTTTCTCTTATATCCAGTGTCGTGTGTTACAATATTTCCTATTTCATCTCTTGAATGAAATTGTCGTTATTTCATTAGAAAATGTTCTGTGGTTTCAGGATAGCTTTTTGGTGGTGGTGCGTGTGTGTGAGGTTTGGTTTGGTTTTTGGTTGAAAAACCCAATGAAAACAAGTTACTGCTGTGGGTTGAAAATGCTCTTTCCTCTGATCTTTACTGGGGATTGTCAACGAAGCATATACCCAGAATTTAAGTGGGAGGAGCAGTTTCACTGGAGAAACTACAAACATAGAATCATAGAATATCGAAATGTCGAAAAGTGGCCCACAAAGGCCATCAAGTTCAAGTCTTGTCTCCACACAGGGCAACCCAAAAGTTAAACAATGTATTTAACAATGCTGTACAAATGCTTCTTGAACACTGATAGTCTTTGGGCTGTAATTACTTCCCTGGGGACCTTGTTCCAGTCGTTGGCCACCCTCTTAGTGATGAACTTTTCCTAATACGTACAAAACAAAATGGTGTTTGATGTAAACAGTACAGCTCAAATACAATCACAAGTTGCATTTTTGAAGAGCCTCTGTTCAGAAATGTTTGGTGATGAGAGCGATGTAATTTGTGACTGGGTGTTAGGTTAGGTGTTAGGCTGCCCTTTGTCCTCCTTTGTGTAGGACACACTTTCAAAGATCATAGAATAGTTCAGGTTGGAGAGGACATTAAAGATCATGTAGTTCCAATCCCCTGCCATGGGAGGGACACCTTCCACTAGACCATGTTGCTCAAGGCCCCATCCGACTGGGCCTTGAACACTTCCAGGAAGGGTCTATCCAACAGCTTCTCTGGGCAGCCTGTTCCAGTGTCTCGCCCTCTTACAGTAAAGACCTAATATAAATCTACCCTCTTTCAGTTTAAACCCATTACCCCTTGTCCTGTCGCTACACTCCCTGATGAGGAGTTTTCCCCCCCTCTTTCCTGTAGGCCCTCTTAAGTACTGGAAGGCTGCTATAAGGTCTTCTTGGAGCCTTTTCTGCTCCAGGCTTTACAACCCCAACTCTCTCTGCCTGTGCTCATAGGAGAGGTGTTCCTGCCCCTGATCATCTTTGTAACTCTTTAGTGGACTGGTTTGAGCAGGTTGATGTCTTTCTTACACTGGGGGTTCAAGAGCTGGACACAGTACTCCATGTGGGGTCTCAGCAGAGCAGAGGCAAAGGATCATCTCCTTCAACCTGCTGGCCATGCTTCTCTTAATGCAGCCCAGGTTGTGATCAGTCACAGGCTGCTGGGCTGCGAGAGCGCATCACTGGCACATGTCCAGCTTTTCATCCACCACTACTCCCAGGTCCTTCCTCTCAGGGCTGCTCTCAATCCATTCATCACTCAGCCTGTATTTGTGCTTGGGATTGTCCCAGTCCAGGTGCAGCACCTTTCACTTGGACCTCTTGAACTTCATGAGGTTCATTCAGGTCCCCTTCTCAAGCCTATCCAGGTCTCTCTGGATAGCATCCCTCCTCTCCAGCGTGTTGACCCCACCACACAGCTTGGTGTCATTGGCAAACTTGGTGAGGGTGCCTTGATTCCCCTGTCTGTGTCACCAACAAAGACGTTGAACAGCACAGGTACCAATACCGACCCCTGAGGAACGTCAGTCATCATTGGTCTCCACTTGGACAGTGAGCCATTGACCACAACTCTTTGAGTATGACCATCCAGCCAATTCCTTATCCATTTAGTTGTCTATCCATCAAATCCATATATCTCCAATTTAGAGACAAGGATGTCATGCAGGACAGTATCAAATGCTTTGCACAAGTCCAGGTACATGATGTCAGTTGCTCTTCCCTTATCCACCAGTGCTATAACCCCATCATAGAAGGTCACCAAATTTGTCAGGCACGATTTGCCTCTAGTGAAGCCATATTGGCTGTCACCAATCACCTTATTTTCCATGTGCCCTAGCATTGTTTCCAGGAGGATCCACTCCCAAGATCCAGTCAGGCATAGAGGTGAGATGGACTGGGTTTAGTTTCCCAGATCTTCCTTTTTTCACTTTTTTAGAAATGGGAGTTACACTACCCCTTTTCCAGTCAGTGGGAACTTCACCCCCTGCCACGACTTCTCGAATGCTGAGGCATCTCATCAGGTCCCAGGGACTTGTGCACCTTCAGGTTCCTTAGATGGTCACAAATATGATCTACAGTTGTCAGTTCTTCATTCTCCCAGTCTCTGCCTTTGCCTTTTGTGACTTGGGTGGTGTGGCTGGAGCAGTTGCTACTGAATGCTGGTAAAGATGCCTACTATCACTGCAATTTTCTGATGAAAAATGGAGCTTTTGCTGGAGCAAAAGGGTTTGCATGCAAGTGAAGCTAGTCAGTAAAGGCTTTGTGGCAACATCACTCTTAACAGCTTTGCATTCCCTGCATTTTGCATTATGCCTCTACTGCAAGTCATGTAGACGGTGGTGGGATTAATGAATTGATTTAGGCTCCTAAATCTGATGGTACAGAAAATAATCTGGAACAGATTTTAAAAGGTCATCAGTTAGATGCCTTGTGGGATTCTCCAGTGCTTCAGAAGCCAAAACACTTTTGTAAATTAGTGCTATATGTCTTTGCATTTGGTCCAAATTGGTGAGACATATGTCTATAAATGATGCAGAGCATGTAAATGAGTCACACATACTGAGATGAACAACTGCCTCAAGTTAGTGTTGCTGTATCTTTAGCTACCTGCTAGCCTCTGATCTTGCATCAGAGTCTGCAGACGTGAGTATGTGCCTGTTTTCAGCTGCACCAGATTGTGGTTCAGTGTTAAGACTAATCATCTTCATCAGTTGAAGTACAGGGCAAAGTTGGGGCTATAAGGTTACATCTGTTATAGACATGGTAACATCTGTCTAGAGAGACAGAGCAAACTGCCTGAAGTTGTAACCTCTGAAGAGTACTACAGCTCTGCTCTCAAAATTTTCAGTCATGCATATTGAGGGGCTCATGGGCACCTGAGGTACCAATGAAAAAGTTTTGCAAGGGCTGGAGAAGCAGAAAAACATGTAGTGTTCCCTGTCTTCTGAGTCTCTCAATTTTTTGCAGGATCTCCTAGGATAACAGTAAGGTGTCTGTGTTGCTCCTCTATGAAAGGTGCTGTACAAGTAGCAAAAGTAGCAATCAGAGAAGACAGAACACGTAGCCCTTAGTGGTTTGTAAATTAAGATTATGGTGCTGTCCTTCCATGCAAGCTACTTCTGCAAAGCCACTTAAGGAAATGGTAATGGGCATCCTTCATCTCAGACAGGGTGGAGTCAAACACTGTTGGGAATTTGTAATGAGATGCACTGTTTCCCATGAAAATCGCTGGTTCTCACTTGTGACAGGGAGCTGTCAGCAGTTGCTGCCTGGGGAAATCAGTTCAGTGATCTCAGTCCAGCTCATTACATGCAGATGACTAGATTCCGAGTCCTGGCCCTTGTTCCCACTTAACAGCAAGTTTCTCAGGTGTGGTAGATGGTGACAGAGCCTTGCAGTGATGTCTGTCTCATGCCAGACGCAGTCATGTTTGAATGTATTACTGCACCACGCTTGGTAGTCTGGAGATTCACCGTCCCAAAAGGCCACTCTGCATTTAGCCTGTTACAGCTTGTTTACAGGCACCCTGAGGTAAATTCACTTAAATAATGTAAGAAATGCAGGTAATTCTTTCACAGTGAATTAATCTGACCTCAGGTCACTTTAGTTCTGAGAAGGAATTGTGACACAGGGGTTTGATGTATTTTAACCCATTTGAGACTAGCTTCCTTGAGCATCCCCATGGAAGGTGACACAGAATGAAGGAGCGTGGGACTGTGTGGATGTGTATGGTGTGGAGTGGTGGTGGGTGGGCCAGGGACCAGGCACGCTGGTAGGACTTTGTGCAGGAGTGTGCAGTACTGCTGGGCATCGTATTTTGAAATGAAGGGCTAAAAACTTGATCCTATGTTTTGAGAACTACTGCTTTTTCTGCTTTGAAGTGGCTTTGCCACTAATTTGAATCTTTAATATCCCGTAAAGCCTGTGGTACTGCTGCACCTTTGTCCTTGGCCCTGCTTGACTGAGTCAGACAGTGTTAATGCTGGTGCCTTGTTTAGACCAAGCACATTTTTTCCAAATACTCCATGTGAAGCTGCTATGATGTGTGCAGAGATCACTCTGAGCACCTCTTTTCTGGGAAGGGCAGGGTGTCCAAGGAATCTAAAGAAGGGACACTGGAAAATTTGCTTCTGTCAGTGCCTGTGCTGTGTATCTGTTCATGACACTGCAAGCTACTGTGAGACCTCAGTGGGAATTTTCCAGCTCAATTCTCTAAAATAAACCTGAACCTATCAACATATTTCTTCTAGAAATGACTACAGAAATTACAGGGTTATGCCCTCTAGAAGATGTGTTTCTGGTAGTGAAGCTGATGTTCTGCTGCTGTTGTTTCTGGTGCTGCTACTGAAGTAGTTTGTACATATGTACGTATGCTATAAGGACATCAAGTCCCACCCTTGAGGATTTTGTAACTGGAGTAAGATGTGCATTTAACTCTACAAAATAAATAAACATCTGTCTTATGAGGAAAGGCTGGGAGACATAGGTCTGTTTAGTCTGGAGAAGACTGAGAGGGGATCTTTTTAATGTTTACAAATATCTGCAAGGTGGGTGTTAAGTAGAAGGGGCCAGGCTCTTTTCAGTGGTGGCCTGGGATAGGATGAGGGCAATGAGCACAAACTGGAACAGAGGAAGTTCCAACTCAACATGAGGAAAGACCTCTTTCCTGTGAGGATGACAGAGCCTGGCACAGGCTGCCCAGAGAGGTTGTAGAGTCTCCTTCTCTAGAGACTTTGAAAACCCACCTGGATCTGTTCCTGTGTGGCCTGCCCTGGGTGATCCTGCTCTGGTGGGAGTTTGGACTCAATGATCTTCAGAGGTCCCTTCCAATCTCTACCATTCTATGAATAAACATGCAAATTAGACATAAAGGAACCGTGGCTATGAACACAGTTTTACTGTAATGTTTTAACAAGGTCTTCACAAAAGGATATGAAACATTTCCAAGGAGTAGGTTGTGGATCATAAAAGTGGTAGTGTGAGAGAGTGCGGTCTCATTGCACTAGGTTTTTCTAGGGAGCTGAAGTGAAATGTTTAACTATCACAACTTCTCAGACTCAGAAAAGCTAAAGTAAGATAATCTTTTTTTTTACATGCATTTTCAGAAAAGTCTAGTCAGGCTGGTGGTTTATGCAGTGTGGCAACAGATGGGGTTTAAATTATATAAACATGCAGGGTGGTTCATGCTCATAATCTAAACTTCTTTACATATGCTGAGCTGAAGATTTATTGCAAGGAAAAGGTCACCATGGATAGATCAAAAGAGTATAATAGTCCTTGCCATGATGGGGGTCTAATACTACCAATTAAAGGTAAAAATTAATTAGAAACTTCATCAAATATGTTCAACATCTTTATCAATGACCTTGATGATGGGACAGAGTGTCTTCTCAGCAAGTTTGCTGATGACACAAAACTGGGAGGTTTGGCAGATACACCTGAAGGTTGTGT
>JANHGN010016622.1:29059-40667 GCA_024605025.1 Megaceryle maxima
TATGCACAAAAAATTACCCTGGTGTTTAATTATAATCCCTGGCTCATTTGCAGCCAACTATTATTACAATCCTTAAGACTTCTATGCAAGTGTCATTTGAATTTCCTAACCCAGTGAAGGTCTGGAAGAATCTCAATCTGTTCATCAATAAGCTCTGCCAATTAAAGAGAAATGGGTGGAGAAGAAGGTTGAGTGTTCTGATTAGCTATGTGCTCTGTGTTCGGACTTTCAGGATCATAAATAGCTGGTTTTTACTGGGCAGTTTTCTGTGTAAACAATTAATTCTCTGACAGCATATCTGCACTGCTGTGTATCTAGCACATTGTAAGTGTCAGGTTATTATATTAATGTTTATGTATTGCTTTGGAACAGAATTCATAGTGTCTATAGGTATGGTCCTGATAGATTTTTGTGGCACTGAAGTGATAATTCATGTAGTGAAAGATTAGTCGGGTTTGAGTTTCAATATTGCCAGTTTCATCATCTTCTTGAATAAATATGTTTACAAAACCTACACTAACAACAAAAATAATAATTTTTAACTAGGACCGTTCATTTTCAAAGATATTAAAGTGCTCTTCAAACTGCAGCTGCATGTAGTCCTGTGTTGTATAGCAAGCCAATGATGCATTGTTACAAATGTAATGAAATGGGAGTTTTGAGTAACACTGAAGCCTGAGTAACAGGCTTCTCTGATGATCTAAGGTAGGCAATGAAGAGGATTTTTATTTAGTTCAAGTAGCAAGGGAAATCTGGGCAGGCAAACTATTATAAGACTCACTCTTGGAAGATTTCTGGAATTATCCCTTTTACTAGTTTCATGTGAAACATGTCATCTTTAGTAGTATGTTTTTTTTTTTTATCGCCATATTGTCTTCAAATAAAACATACAACCTATTACCTAGTCATACAGTGTTACTTTTTTTTTTTTTTTAAAGTACTTTTTTTAACCTTTTCCCCTCAGATGCCAGCTTGACAGAGCACTTCTAGTCTTTAAGAACCAGTCAGCTCAGAACACATAAATGTTTGCACTGGAACACAAGCACTGTCATGATGAGGATGCAATGCTCTTCCCTGGCTTGTTTACATATTTGTGATAAGGATGCAAAATGCTTTTCCCTTTCTACCACCCACCTGGGGAGAAAATGCATAGCCCTGTTCATTTGATGCAAAAGAGAAAACAAGTCCATTTATAAATACAATGTTATATCATTAAAAATAAAGGAAAAAAAAATCAAATTTACAAAGTAAAATTATAAAAGTGCAGTTTCAACACTGTGAATATCATGTAGCTACATTCTGATGACCTCTGAACAGGTAGATTTCACTCCCTGAAGAGCTACAGAAATCGATCTCTTGCTGGCTTTTGCAAAAACTAATAGTCTAAAAAGAACCCTTTTATTTTCAATGCAGTTAACTTAGTGCATTTTTATCCTGTTTATTTCCAGCCTTCTAATAAAAGCTGCAACGTCAATTGAGAGGATTAGTTGTTAAAATAGCTCTTTGTACTTTAAACGGCAGCAAAAGTGCATGTGCTGTGTTCTGCAAGTCTGCTGTTAGATTTCTGAAGAGGCAGCGCAATCCAGGACATGTAGCTGCATCTGTTGGTACTTGGCATGTGCAAAGTGTGCAGTGCCCAACCCAGCCGGGCAAGCCCCTAAGTGCATTTTTTTTATGTCAATTAGAGTACTCCAGCTGATGCTGGCAGCACTATTTTAAAGTGGCTTGCTTGCTCCTTCCAGCTGAACACTGAGACCAGATCAATCAGCCCTTGGTAGGATTTGAGCCTTTCATCCCTGGAAAGAAGTAGGAAAGATAAAGGTGGTCAAAAAGTTCTCCGTCTTGGCTTGACTTTACTCCATTTGCCATCAGTTGCAAAGCTTCATCTCCACTGAAAGCCAGAATGTTTCGGATGATTTCCACAGCTGAGTAAAGCAAGATCTTCATTAATGTTTCTTTCACTTCCTCAGCTGTTTTCACTTAAATACCTTAGCATGAGGTTCCTTGAAAAGATCCATGAGAAACTGCTGAAAACTCACCAACTCCATGGCTGAGTGGCCTTTGCCTAACTAAGTAATCCTTCCCTGCCACCTCAGTGGTCTGGGCACATGGTTATACCTTCAGCAGATATGAGAGCAATCCCTCATTTATGTCAGGAAAAGACTCATCCACTTCTAATCCACATTACATTGCCCTAGCAAAGCCTGCAGGGTCTAGATAGTTTCCTTTATTCTTATTTCATGTCTGGGATGATTTTGGCATTGTTTTAATGGTCAGCTTTCAGTACTGGATTTATTCTTTCCCATCAGGAGGCAGCAGGAACGGATCTCCTTTGAAAATCCTTTCTGAAGGTCTCAGCAGTTTCTGCTTCATTCAGTAACCCCTGATTTGGGCAAGTCAAGATGGTTTTCTCCTGCCTGGGCCAGGGAGCACCCAAGAGTAGGAACGGGTTCACATGGGAGCTGTGAGTCAGTGGAGGATGAGTTGAGGAGAAGGAGCATGTGCAAGTCCATCTCCGGTTTTCTGTTTAGTAATTCTTCAGCTAGAATTCACTTTGCAGTCCACCAGTGAGCAGATGGGCATGTTTATAGTAAGGCTATATAGTGATTCAGCCAGAATGACATTTTAAGATGTGAGCTGACAGGAAATGAGTGATACAGGATTTGTAGGGGAAAGTTTATAAGCCCCCAAACCCTCCACCTATAGCAGATGCAATCTGGAGTGAGGAGGATGGTTATGTTTAGGCTGTGATTCAGAAAGGCGAGTGAAAAATCAGATGATCCCCAAACAATTCCTTGTGTAATTTTGAAATAGCTTTCCAGTGTTTCTAGCTCTGCTGGTCTTTACAAGTCCGTGTATGTATTATTAAAACAGAATGTTTCTGCTCTTGCAGGTCATTAAAGCATTCAGGAGATTATAAATCTGTTACTTGTGGTGTTGCTAAATGCAGTCCCGAATATTTACACAAGTAGATGTTAGTGTTAAACTCTATAAAGTAATAAATGCTTATGCTGCTATTTCTTTAGCTAGAGTTTCACCAACAGTATATTCATTTTAACACATTATGAGAAAAATAGCTAAGATTTAGCACATTTAAAAGGAATGGGGCATATAACAAATGTCTCTTTCTATCCTGCTGTCCATATTTCTAGTATACTGTAAATTTTTTTAACCAGCTGGCAGATTCTGCAGTTGAGATGCTTAAGCACTTTGCTTTTACTCTCTCACAATTTTTTCTTTGAACAAATGTCCTGTGATATTATCGTTGCACCACAATAATATCATATAGCCAAAATGCAGAGAGAATAAGACCCATATGTGTATGTGTGTCCTGGGCTGTATTTGCACTTGTTTAATTTGAAATGTTTTTCATTCATTGTCTGCTGTTGTTTTGTTTGGTTTTAGTGTGGGCTTGGATTTTTTTTTTGTTTGGTTAGTTGTTTTGGTTTTGGTTTTTGTTTTTCTTGTGTGTGTTGTGAGACATTGTGATTTGGCACTTAGGAGCAGTCCATCTCGGCCAGCACGACATCTTTTGAAAGGGAAACATCAAAGTCAGCACCAAGAAATAAGGTACTGTAAAATAAACACGTGAGTCCTTGTTCTAGCCAGCTATTTCTGAGCAACTTTGCTATGTCCATGGGGAAAGGAGGAGGTTAGGAAGAGGATGAGGATTTTTCTACTAAAACAAATCTCTCAGTTCCTCCTGTTGAGATTCCTCAATATTTATTCTGTTTCTCATTAATTAGTCATTCAGTTAATCAGGTTACACAAAATGATCAGCATTATTCCCTCTGTATAAATAAGCAGTCAGTGCTGTCTTTGTAACAAGGACATATTGCAGGCAGTCAAAACTGATCCAAAGTGAAGTGTAAGACATTTTTCTGCCTGTGGGGGTTTAATTCTCGCTGACGTCTGCCATTAACGTCATCTGTAGTACTTTCAAGGTGGGAGCTTCAGAAGGGCTCAGCGCTGAATTAATTCTTTTTCCCATTGTAAGACTAATGAAATGCTCGTTGACTTCAGCTTGAGTCCTGTTTTTGAAAAGCCCTCAAACTTTGAGTACTGTGAAGATCCCAGTTTGTCCAGGAGAAGCTGGTTGGTGCCCAGGTGCACCTGTAACATCCACTGCTTTGCAGGGTTTCTGGTGCCCCAAAAGTTACTTGTAATAAGCAGGGTAGTCCAAGAGCAACAGGAGTATTTGATGCAAGGGACACAAGGGCCAGACGCTCTGTATGTGTCCAGATATGTTTGCTCTTGAAAATCTGATCTATCCAGCAGATCCCAGCAGCATTTGACCTTAATCGCCAGCAGTGAACATCTCAGTTTCACTATCAAGAAAGAAAGCTGCTCTCTGTCTGCTGGAAATCTTACACTATTTACTAGAACAATATAGAAATGCTTAAGACTTACTAATTTACTGCAATGTCAGATACTCCTTTTAAAAGTAACGATGCTGAATTCCATGTGTAGAAAAACTTTTTTTCCTTGTAAGTATTTTGATTTTTAAATCAGAAATACAATTTAGCTTTTCCAACACTGAGTTTAAACAACTGTAACATGAGATGCAGGTCTGGAGAGCCTGGGTTTCTCCCATAGCTAGGTCATGTTTTCCTTTTAGATCATATTTTTCTGTTTATGAATAACATTACAGTAAATAGTTGTCAGACTCCAGCTTTCAAAATTGCAATGCAGAATAAAATGTTCCCCTGGACCTGACCTTAGCTCTGTTATTATTGAACACACGCACACATTAGGTACACTCAGCAAGAGAGCAATGTTGTTGTGTCATTTTGTGAAGGTTTGATTTGTGTGGGTTGATTTTTTTAATCTTAAATTCTGCTACATCCTCCTTATTTGTACCTTAGAGTACATGAGAAACTGAGTTGCAATCATTAACCTGTTTCATGACACCTTAACCATGCCAGCTAATACATGATGGACACTTAAAGTTGTGGGGACTGGCAAGGAAGATGAATGCTTTCACTCCATGAAGTCTTTGTAACGTTTTACAGGTTATGGAATTTATATTTGATCCCAGCATTACAAGCTTAACTTTTTGCAACTTTCAGTAACTTGTCCTTCTTGTCAGCTGGAGACACATTTTTCTCTTCCATCTGGAAAATACCATAATATTCCACAGATGTAGTTGCGAGCAGTGAGGTATATCATGGGATTATTACTGTGTTTGTCATTTCCTTTCCTATATTGCAGTCCTCTCTGAAAATAATGGATTTCCGCATCTCTCTCTTGCTTTCGTATCACAATTCATGACCTTTGTACATGTTTTGTGGCAATAATTGCAGTAGGTTAAGGTTGTACTGAAGTGAAACAGAGTAACCTTTAGCTGTTTATTAAGAGATGTGGTCTCAGCTAAAAGGTCATATATATAAATAGTCTTGAGAGAACAAAAGGAAATGAAAAGGGAACTGAATAGGGTATTAGTTTCATATTGAAGAGCAGTGATGATTTTTTTTGCAAACTGAGATTTTGCTTTTTATTACTTCCGTGAGAAACAGCTCTGCTGAATTCTGGTTATTAAAGTGTAGTGTAAATGATGAAAAAGTAGAACAGATAGATACCAAGTCAGCTTTATTCTTCTTCCTATATACAAATAGCAAGCAAGGCAAAAATCTCTTGTATAAATGCTGGCTGTTTCAATCTTCGTTATGTGGTTTGTTTAGATAAGAGAATGTTTAAAAGCTTTCTTGAAGCTCTTGCCCCTTCTAACAAGGATGTTTTCATCACTTTCTGGGTACAAAATGGAAAGTATACCTAATACATTGCAAAGAGGTGGGGGGGTGTGGTTGTTCGGGGTTTTTTGGGTTGGTTTGTTGTGTTTTGTTTTTTTTTTTTTTTAAACTATGGTTCGTGTTAAATCATTCTCTGTATTTTTCCTGAAGGAATGATGACTCTGTGAACTGATACCTGAATAAAAATTACTTAATTCCATCCAGTTAACACTCATGAAAATACTTGTGATCACATTAATTTGAAAATGCCTTTGAAATTCCCCATGCCATCAGGTACACAATTTTAGTCTTAAATATGTAGGTTATTTGAAACTTTGCTTGTCTTATGGAGCCTTAATTAGCCACAAGCTATTTTGTGTCGTCACAGAGGGGAAGAGATTTGGTATTTTCTTCATTGTGTGAGTAGCAGAAAGAGCAGCTCTGTGATTGCTGTGGCCCTTTTGCTTCTGCATTGGCACCCTTGACAGCGCCACTGCACATTGTGTCTGCACTACTGTGCTCCAGGGAGCTTTGCACAGGGGACAGCATTGGTTAAGGTAATATTCACTGCCCCAAGATTAAATGAAGGGAGAGCCAGGAACTCTGAAATTCACTATTTCTTCTGTGCTGTTCCATGAATAAGGCAGTTGTAGCATAGGGAAAAATGGCAGGTGTGACCCTGCTGACACCTACCTGGAGCAAAGGCTGCATTGCACTGTTGAGAGAAACAGAATATTCCCTGCTCTACAGTGTACAGATGCCGACCCAGTAAAGAGTTGGCTGTTGCAAGCTATCGCAGTGCAGTCAGCTAATGCATCATTTCTGAAATCATTTGCAGCATTGAATTCACTGAATAATCCTCTTCACAGTTGCCCTTCCTACATAAAGGTGGCCATACTGGCTCAGACTTGGGATCCATCTAGCCCAGTGTCCTGTCTCCCACACTGTCTGTAAGCAGATGTCCAGGGAGGAGTAAGAATAGGACAGCAAGGTGTTTCCTTCAATTATTCTACCAATTTGTGACTATTCTGAGAGACTTACCTGGTCTTGATATGGTTTGTGTATTTAGTGATGTCCAAAGTAATTGTGTAATTTTTTTGCTTCCAACATGTCATCTGGCAAAGAATGCCACAAATTGCTTCCTTTCACGTGAAGAACTGACTCCTTTTGTTTGTTTTAAACACAGGTTTTACTAGTGTTATTTGAAGGTCACCTGTTCTTTTTCCTTCTTTTTATTTAGTTAGTTATCTTTTTCTTTTTTTTTTTTAACTGAAGGAAATTATGAACAGACCATCTTCTCTCCACCATCCATGACTTTGTATATGTCTATCAGATCCTCCCTAAAAGCTACCATGATTATTTTTTTTATAACTTCTTTTAGTATTGACATTTGCAGCCTTAATCACTGCACTGAAACAACTGTTTTTTCTGTCAAAGCCCCTGCATAGAGTCAGTGAGCAGTCATGTGTAGTTGGCACGTGTGTGCTTGGGGCACAAGGCCAAACACTTTGATGCACTAAATTGGATGACATTCTGGTGAAGTTGAGAGCTGCACCTTCTTTATATCAGAAGGGATTCTGACTTCTTGTTTCTGTAAAAAACAAAACAAAAATCAACTAATCTGTGCTTTATTTAAGAAAAGCTTCACATTGAAAAGTTTGAGTTGTTTTTAGTAACTCTTTTTCCTAATTCCTTCCTGGGGCAACTGTAATTAGATGCATTTAAACTCCTGTGTTACAGTGTTGTAGTATGCTGCAAATACTAAAGACTTTAGATTCATTGTGCAGTTCAGTGTATCCAAGACCACAGTTGACTGAGGCTGAAGCTTAACAATTTTTATTCCCGTTCAACAATTTGTTGAAAAGGATAAAAGCAAATTCTGTTCAGTTTGAACTTTGCATCCAAGCCAGATAACTGCAAGCTGCAAGTATGCTGTGTGAATCCCTCTTACTTAGTAATAGCAATGGATAAAGGAACCAGTATAGCTTATTCTGTTTGAAGAAAAGGTATAATGAATAACTAAAGCTGAACTACTGTAGCAAGTATTTTCTTATTCCATTGAAATTTACCAAAATTTGCCAAGGTTCTCATGCAGAGCCAGTAGTGCTAACTATTCAGGATGTGGGAGGTGAGATCTTTTTGTGCTAGGGTCTTTCTCAGTCTTGCCTGCTGATGTTAGTCATCTCCCTAAAATTCATTCAAGTACATAATTGAAAATAAATATGTAATTGAACACTCACCCTCCACCAATAATCCTGACTGGTCTCTCTGTCCAAAGAGCTAAACATAAATAAGTGCAGGAAGAGTAACTGAGTAAGAGACATTGCTGAGTATCTTGTACCCTGCCTGTGATTTAGTCTCATCTTTAAGGATACCTTTCACCTATTGTGTTTCTTCATTCATGTGGGAGGAAGGTGGGAGCTGGAACCCTCAGCCACCTGTCTTTATTAGCATCAGCACTTCTTGACATTAAAGGATTATTCTGTTGAGGAATAAGTAGGTCAAAGAGTATTCTAGGGATGTCTAATCTTTCCTAATTGTTGAGGTCTCTGTAGTTAGTTGGTTTAAAGCTTCTACTGAGGTGGAGTCTCACGCATTGTAAAATCTGCATTTTCTATGACTTGCAAAGAATTTGTCGGAAAGAGAAATATTTTTTTTTTGTTAACACAGTAGCCTTCCTAAGGAAGAGGACCTGTTCCTTGGGCCAGTATAATTCATCTGCTCTAGGTGTAACAACACTGGACTGGAATTTGGTGGAGTTCTTTTCTGTTTGGGGGGTAAGGACAAGTCAGCCGTGCTCTGTAGTCATTTTTGATAACTTGGTATTTGCAGCAGTGTCTGACCTAAGAATCTTACTTGAGGGTCAGGTAGCAATGCTGTGTTAACCCAGAGCTAAAAGATGGTCTCGGGCATGCCTGAGGGAGATGACTTACAGGCTTGTTGAGATGTTCAAGCAATATGAGGTATTTAGGAGCTTTGGTATGGCAATAATTCATCTCCTGGAAAATAACAGTCCGTGATTTAGAATGGGCCAATGGAAATTATTATTATAGTGTAAGGTTAGGAAGATCTGAAAGTCTCTAAACTTTCTACATTCACAGATATAGTTGACCAGAAGATCTGCTTTATGCTGGCATACTCCTGACAGCACCAGTTGCCAATAAACATCACCTATCAAGATTAGGGAGTTAAATCAGTAGTCTCTGGCTTTCCCCATGATATTCTCAATTCTTGCTTAGGATTTATTAAAGAAACCTAGTTCAAAACCTAGGTTTTGACAGCATCCTGTACAGATGCTGACTATTTACTTTTGCCCAGGTAATCTTGATAGTAGAAAATTTCCCGTAGTAACGATGGTGGGACTTGATGCCATGATAAGCAGATACGCTGCTTTGGGCAGCTTTTCAAAAGACTCTGCTGTATCATTCAGAGTTGATAGCAGGAGGTAGCAATTTTTCCAGGTGGAATTTTCTTTTGGGGAATGTGGAAAGTGTGCAACTGCTAATAAGTCTTAACACTTTGCAACATTTTCTTGGAGGTTCTTAATGGTTTTCAATGGATGGATGCTAGCCATTTTATGGCCCCAAGTTGATTTATCCCAGCTGTATACTTGCCATGTCATTGGTTTGAAAGGAAATCAGGCTTTAAAGCACAACTGATTTAATCCCATAGTTTCACAAATTTCACAAGCAACACTGAAAAAGAATAAATAGGAATCTCAAAGAATTCTCAAGCTTCAGTAATTCGAGGATGCACAGAAATGCATATAGGTAATTACATAATGAAATTAAGTACAGAAGTTGGTGTAATTTCATAATCTTTCTTATCAGAAACACAGACAGACATTTGCTCTTTAAGTCTTTGCAAATATAACTCGACTAAATTTTGATGTTTTTAAGTGTTCCATGTGGAATGCAGGTGCCTGACTTTAAATACATTTGAAAATAACAAGTTGCATTTATTGCTTGAATCCTGACACAAGAGAGTGTTCTTGAGAGCACCAGGGGCAGATTTCTGAAGATGTACAGTTATTTAATCTCTCCCTGTAGAGTAAGGAATCAGTATAATTATAGTAAAATATATCTTAAAATTACTTTTTTTTTTTTTTTTGAGCTGCAAGTTCACAGGATGTTTAAAAACCAAAATACTCCAAAATATGCTTAGTTACTCAAGTGTGACCTATTATTGGAAATGCGCACATGTTCTTTTCTACTTTTTGGATTTTAAAGAGTAGCAGCAAACAAACTGCCAGTCCTTCAGGCACTAATATGTGAGAATAAAACATTGACAACAGCGGATTCTCTGCTTGAACTGCTTGAGGTTGTGGTTTTGCTTTGTTTGTTTTAAGTTTTCCAAGTAGCCTAGGAACCTCAGTAGCCTGAAAATGTGACTGTTAGGCCTGCCTGGTACTTTCTAGTTGCTTTTGTCTTTCAATTTGCATCTTTTGTTTTAATGGTGACAAGTTCTTCCCCTTGTCTGAATAAATGCAAAGGTATGCTGGAAAGTTAAGAGAAAACAGCCAGTTGGTAGGAGGATTGGTGTAATCTTGTGCTAATGATTGCCTTGTAAGAAGCAGCATGGATTGGAGGACAATAGGGAGGGGACAGGAGATTTGCAAGTGTGGAAAGAAACTGTAAATATGATCTTTTTTTAGAGAACCACAAAAATACACTTGTGTGCACTCTGCCCCAGTGCAAATAAGATCTGTTGCCACAGCCTGTATTGAGCAGACATTGGAGTTAATGTTTAATAGGTTCTTAGCTAGACCTGCTTGCTGTGTTCTCAGTATACAGATCTCCTGTTCCCTTGGAAGAATTACTTTGTGTAATTAAATGCATTTTTATACTGAAACATATAAATCGACACATACTGTTACTGAATCCGTGATGAAGCAGTTAGTTAGTGTGCTATCAAAGGGGTTTCTGCTTTTTAGTTCACACACTTCTGTTCTCATTTTTCCTCTTCATTCAACATAATAAAAGCAATTACTGTACTATGTGATTCCTTCAATCACTGACTGTTGCATACTCATCTTAGTAGTATTCAGTCAGCAGCAAGCCTGGTCCTATGCTAACTGCAGGAATGTGATTTCTAACTTTTGCTGGCAAGTGACAGAAGAATCTGATCTAACACACCTACATGAGTCACTTGAGTCATTTGTTCGCAATGACTTGTACTTAAAATTAGAGTTATGCGTATCATGAAGATACAATGTCATGGAAATGGGAGGTGGAAAAGATGTATGAGATCACCTTGAAAATCCTGTTGCAGTACAGAATGTATTTTCTGATTCTTTTTCTAGGTCAGAGGTGAATGCTCCAAGAACAGGAAGTTTATAACCTTTTTTTTTTCTGTATTGTTACATGGTCTAGTGGAATTCCTAGTGGAGTCTCAGCTTATCTGTATTACCCAGTGTTGATTCAGAGGGCCATAAAAAAAACCGTACTAGCTGAACTTGGGCACATGTAGTGTGTTTATTGGTGTGCTTGAAAGTGCTGCTCCCTCTCTTCAAAATCCTTAAGGCCTGAAGGTGTTGGGGTTTCTTACAGTTTGTAAACAGAATTCTTTATTGCTGAGAAGTGATTGAAGAGTGGGTAGTTGAAGTTAAGCCTTTGCAGTCATCATTTCAGTCATAGAATCATAGAATGTTTTAGGCTGGAAGGGACCTCTAGAAGTCATCTGGTCCAACCTCCTTACACAAGCAGGGACATCTCTACCTAGAGCAGGTTGCTCAGAGGCTCATCAAGCCTGATCTTGAATGACTCCAGGGATGGGGCCTCCACCACCTCTCTGGGCAACCCGTTCCAGTGATCTATCACCCTCAGATTAAAGAACTTTTTTCTCATATCCAGTCTAAACCTGTCCTTTCCCAGCTTAAA
>JANHGN010016622.1:41546-70631 GCA_024605025.1 Megaceryle maxima
TTTAAAAAATGAGTGGACATAGCACTTGAGGCTATGGTCTAGTGGACAGAGAGACATTAGGATGAAGGTTGGACTTGCTGTTCCTAGAAGTCCTTTCCAACCCTAATGATTCTATGATTCTGTGATCAGCATCTCTTACTGTGCTTGATACTGCTTAAAAATAGGAAGCTGAAGGACAGCCACTAGTACAGAGCAAAGGCCATAAGAAGTACTCAGTTACTTGTTGTGGCCAAGCAATAGTACACCCAGTATCTATATGTCAAACAGAAACACAAGGGAGAAGAAGATAAATAGCATTTGCAGTTCACTGACTGGTTTTACCTATGAGACTGGGTTGTTATTGCTGTTGCTGGTGATATTCACAGATGCATAGACTCAATCCCAGGGCAGAAGTGAAAACACAGCCAGCCTGATGTGTCAGTGCAGTTCCTGGGAGTGCAGATACAGTAGTTGAGAAGGGGGTGTTTGAGATCCCTGGGATTAAAAAATAAATCTTTGCAACGCTCTGTGGAACCAGGCATACGCATGGGGCAGATTTAGGTTACCAGCAATTCATATGCTGAAGTAATTACATAAATTTAAAAAGGGAAACTGAAAAAAAACCAAACCAAACCAAAGCAAAAAAAAAAAAAAAGCAAAGGCCAGAGTCTTTCTTAGTACATTAAGACCATCTTTGACATGAAACCAGTATGTACCAAACTATTATCTGATAGAAATCTCTAGGAAGGAGCACAAGAGAGAATTATTTCATATTGTCCTGGAAAACATGCATGTAAGGAATTTGGTATTGCTTCAAGAAGGAGGAGGTATTTTTTGTTATTCAGTCATTTTTCCTGTATATTACTTCAAAATTAGGCAGTATTATCTCCCAGATGTGAAGATGTGCATGCTTATTTTGCTTTTCAGCTTTTGGGTTTTTGTAGTCCATCAGGGAGTCCTCAGCATACCTTTCTCTTGAGACTCCTCACTGATAGGTGCAGTTGCCAAATGAGAGAATTAAACATTTCATTGCAATTTGCCGTCAACTGGCTGTGTGCTCAGCTTCAGGCCACTATTCTCTGCCACACCTGCAGACCCCCAGCTTGCAAGGTCTACAGCAATCTCATTCTTTCCTCTGTGCTTGGAAGAAGCTCTCTCCACCCCGATTCAGAGCACTGCCCATGCTAGGTTTCCATCTGCAAACAGATGCCATACAGCAGTTGGCGATCACTGGGAACTTGTATCTTCTGGCTTGAGGCCTGTGTGTCTCATTGCTGTTTGGCCTCCATCCCGTGCATGCTGGCAGTGTTCTGACAAAGCTGCCTGTGGAGCTGTGCAGGGTGGGAGGCTGAAGGGATTCCCTTGGGGAAGAGCACCTGGCCTCCTGCAGAAAAGGGGCCTTAAGATGTTGCTGGTTCACTCCAACAACATCCTGTTGTGTACCATGGAGACCCTGAGGTTTGAAGGTAATTTTACTCCTGGGTTGATTTCTTGAATTTGAGTGGTTTTGGGACATGATAGCTTTGGGTTCAAATAACATCTTTGTGAAGTGTGTAATTTTTATGTTTAGCCTTCAGGGAGAATTTGGAATTTGTTCACTGAATCTGTGCTAACAAAGGCATCTCCACTGGTAATTTTTCATGGTTCATCCAAACCTTACTTGAGCACCAGACTGTCAGTTATTTTTTGTAAAGCACTTAATCAACAGCTTTGGTCTTTGAGTTGCCAGTTGCACAGAGAAAGCGGGCAAATTTTGTTTTCCTTAACTATCACTAACATATGTATCCCAGGTCATAGTAAATGACCACTTTGCTGACCACTTACTAGCCATCAAAACATTTTGCATTAGATTTATTTTTCACGCAGCAACATATTTATGGTAAAAGGCCTTTTCCACTGGTGGAAAAATGATTCAATAAATTACATGTCTTGGGGAATAGAGCTAATGGGTCAAAAATGTGGTCAGTATTGAAGTCTTCTAGGGAGCTTCTGCCTGTCATTAAGTCTAGCCACCTTAGTCCTGTACTGACAGTTCAAACCAACGTAGTGAGTGCCTAAATGTGTAAGTATGGAAACACATGTACCATGGGTACACTGGGAAATGAAGTCGCACTGAACATACGCATAGGGCTTCTCCCTTCCTGTGCCTTTCTGTAGGAGGGGATTCACTGAGTTGGCTGGTTAGGCTGTAGTGTTTGGGAAGGAAGTCTGGGAAGAAGGTAAATTTAACCAAATATTTTTTAGTTAATGCAGCTGGAGTGGTCCACAGGGTAGGTACCACTACAGTCATGTTCATTGATGAATTTAGTGCAGGGATTTGAATTACATAGCCAAAGCATGCAGATTCTGGACTGACAGACTTGTTTAAAGATGAGGGTAGCTGGAACAGATTCCTCTGTGCATCTTCTTTCATCTTGCAGGTACAAAGAACAGTGAGTAGGAAGCTCAGATACATCCACTGAGACATCTTATATTAAACAGCTCTGGTAAACCACAGGTGCAGTCTCCTAGACTGGATTCATGTGGCCTTAGATCAGAATCAGCCATATTCTACAGATTTATTTTTCTTCAGACTTTTCTATTGGCAGCATTTCTAAAGTTTCAGTGAATTTGTTTTGGTAGAGAATGAACTGGCAGAAACTGTTACCATCTCAGTAAATCTCAACCTATATATCAAATTCTGTCTATGAGCTTTAAAAAGTAAAATAAGTGTCTGCTGCTCTTCATCTACATTAGCTTTTTGGATCTGGTGCAGTTTGATAGGGTGAGTTTATTGTGATTTGGATATCTGCAACACCATTGGTAGTTAACTTGGTGTTACAGCATTAATTTAAAACTTCACTGAAGATGGACAAAATTCAGTAAAGCAGCTACAAACAAGAAAATGGTCCTAATTTTGATGGAAGTAATTCCTGTACAATTTGAAGTCTGTCGTCTATAACAGAGACATGACTTTAACTTGGAGAAACTATACTGAAGCAAAATGATGGGTTTCACAGCCAGTGACAAGTAAACTAACCCTGGAGCTAGAAATGTGGTATCTGCATAGTTGTGCTTGAGTTTTGTAGACTTTCTGAGAGCATTTACTAGCTCCCTACCTCTGGAATCATGCAGTGATAACAAAGTATTTCACTGTCTGTTCACTTTTTATATTTTAAGCAATTCTGCAGTTTTCAGTGACTTCTGTCAAATTATGGAGGCTATGGTGATGTGGTTTAAAGGAAAATAATAGCTCTTTGAATCCCCAGTTTTGTCCTCATTAAGTCACAGGAATTTGCATAAAACATCAGAACTTGGTTGAACTTTTCAGCTTCATACACTTTTGGATTGCATCAAATTTATAACTTCGGTATCTGAGTAGGGCAGAGTACAGAGGAGGTGTTTTAGTGATCTAATGCCTAAAAATACAAGTAGAGTAAGAGAAATCCAAATTTGGCAGTGGCAGCTGCACAGATTGTAAGGATGACTGCATTCATCGTGACTTTATGATTGCAGTGTGGCAGTTAATCAAGGATGGATTTGGAGCTTGGTTGTGAGTATGGAAGCTGGTAACTGAATTCTGCAAGTATGTGATATTGCTTGTGTTATCTGTGCTGACTCTCTGCTAAACCTGGTGAGAATTACAGAGCTATTAATCTTTGTCTCCCGGTGCTGGTAACTTAGGATGATAAGGCAGTTTTTTCTTTCAGAAGAACTCATCAGCTGTAATATGCCTACATGGTTTAAAAATCAATATTATAGGTGATAGGTCAAGTGACAAATCAAGGTGGTTTTTGATTACTTTTTAACATCTTTCTTTTAACTTTCTGAATTGAATCTGTGCTTCAGCAAGTATTCAAGCATATGCCCATTTTTATCACTTGCAGCAGTCTTGCTAAAGACAATTGTTCTTTTGCTTTAGAATCATGGAATGGTTTGGGTCGAAAGGGATCTTTAAACATTATCTGGTCCAGCTGCCCCCTGCCATGGGCAAGGACATCTTCAATTAGATAGGTTGCTCAGAGCCCCATCCAGCCTGACCTTGAATGTTTCCAGAGATGGGGCATTGACCACCTCTCTGGGCAACCTGTACCAGTGTTTCACCACCCTCATAGTAAAGAACTTCTTCGTTATATCTAGTCTGAATTTACCCTTTTTTAGTTTAAACCCATTGCCCCTTGTCCTAACACAACAGGCTTTAGTAAGAAGTATGTCCTCATCATTCTTGTAAACCCCCTTTAAGTATTGAAAGGCTACAGTAAGATCCCCCCAGAGCCTTCTCTTATCCAGGATGATCAACTTAACTCTCTCAGCCTTTCTTCTTAGGAGATGTATTCCAGCCATCTGACCTACTCCAACAGGTCCTTGTCTGTCTTGTACTGAGGACTCTAGAGCTGGATACAGCACTCCAGGTGAGGTACTACCAGAGCAGAACAGAGGGGCAGAATCACCTTGCTTGACCTGCTGGTCATGCTTCTTTTGATGCAGCCCACAATACAGTTGGCTTTCTAGGCTGTAAGCACACATTGCTGGCTCATGCCCAGCTTTTCATGCACCAGCACCTCAAGTCCTTCTCTGCAGGGTTGCCCTCAATCCCTTCATCCCCATGCCTGTATTGATACCAGGGACTGCCCTGACTTGCACTTGACTTTGTTGAACCTCATGAGGTTCACATGGTCACGCTTTTCAAGCTTATCCAGGTCCCTCTGAATGGCATGGCATCCCTTGGACATGTCAACCACACCACTCAGCTTGGAGTTATCCGCAAGCTTGCTGAAGGGCCACTCAAGCCCACTGTCCACGTTGCCAGCAAGGATATTAAACAGCATTGGAGCCCTGAGGGACACCACTTGTCACTGATCTCCCTTCAGACACTGAGCCGTTGACCACTATCCTCTGGATGTGACTGTCCAGACAATTCCTTATGCACCAAACAGTCCACCCATCAAATCCATATCTCTGCAATTTAGAGAGAAGGATGTTGAGGCCGCGTCAGAAGCCTTACAGAAGTCCAGATAGATGACATCCTTAGCTCTTGCCTTGCCCTGAGCATTACTTTTATGGAAAAAAAAAAAAAAATTGCTAGTGTAGTTCAGGAACATTTAGATTATGTTGTTCCACATCCTCTCCAACATGTTTGTTCCTACTGGTGTAGTACACATAGCATTCAAACTGCAACTTTGGCTCTTGATTCGTCACACACAGAAATTCTGTGCCATGGCCAGTAACATAATGAATTGGGCTTTCCTTTGGAGCATAGGAATAGAAAGTAAGAGAATAACTTCAGAAGTGTGAGAGGAATGTAACTGAAAAATAATCTTGCTGCAGAATTACCCCTGCCTCTGAAAGACCTTTGGGCCTGGAAGATATATGATCCTCATAGCTGCAGGAGATTCATCCCATTCAGATTCATCCCAGAGTACCTGACTGCAATAAAATGGTGGTGAAGATGGTGCTGTGTGAGAGCTGGCTGTTCTATGAAGCTTTGGAGAACACCACAAGTACAGCATAAATACTTGGTCTATTCACCAAATGACTTGAAGGGCTTTGCTGTCTCAGCAGGAATTTCCACCTGATTCTCTGGAAACTTAAGATGCCCTAAACCCTCCAGCAAAAATCTGTCTCCAAGCAAGGCCTGATACAATTCACTGTCGTTGTTACTGTGAGGTAACCTCGGCAGAGAGTTTACAGCTCTGTGTATGTGTGATCAGAAATCCCACGGAAATAGTTGGTGTTTAAGTGGAGTTGAATGTAATATATTTGTTTCAAGAGGTATTCGTGACCAAATACCAAGCCTGGGTAACTTTGGCAGGTGGCTCATTCCCTGGTTTTATTTGACTGGACAGAACTGGTATTGGAAGTTTTTCTCCTTCCTCCTTGAGAAGGTGAGGTACTCAGAAAAGAAGGACAACCTGTGCTAAGGTTCTGTATCTTTACTCCATGTCAGTTCATATGCACAGAGGTTTCCAAACTCATCTTGGTTTGGAGCAGACCCTGTTCTTCAAGAAGATCAGACTCAACATACAACATCAGATCTTTAGAATATATGGCATAGTTATCTTTGATCTTTGAACCCAGGACCTTCAGACACCTCACAGGTAGATGAAACATCTCTATGATGCACCCAGTCAGTTATGAAGAATCTTGGCAGAGCTACGTGCAGGATGATGCCACATTGACTGGTCAGCTTCTGCCTTTAGGGGAAGGGTTTTCTTGCACTTTCTTCAACACCCATCATGTTTATACACCCAGTGCTTGTACTGGCCATAAATCTGTCTAGTCTCTGTTAAAACTGCAAACACAGTTGCTTGTATTTGAACTCTCTGAGACAGCAGAACTTGAAAGCCAAATACAGGATATATGCTGTAATAATTCCTTGTCGTTGTCTGCTCTTTGGTGTTTATTGGGATGGTCCCTTTGATCATCAGTAGCATCTGATACTATTTTATTTAGCTGAGAATAAAGATGTATTTTAAATTACAGAGAAGCAGACTTTGACATGACCCATGCTTTCAGTAGCCACAGCCTGTAACTATAATGTAACAGCCCACAACATACTGGTTCAGTCTGAACCTCATCTTTGTCAAATGCAGTTTGAGGTTAAGCTTCACCTGATAAAAAACTTTCAGGAGACAAATATCAAATTATTTGCTCTTCAACCAAAACATCCCTATTCTTTGGGTCTGTCCTTGGAGTTTTGGGTGTTGTCTTTCAGATTGAAGCTTTTTATATATTAACACAGATCCGTAGATTTTTCTTTGGCAGACAAGATTGGTTAGATTTCATCTGGAACAATGTGCTCCTTTGACATGTGCCACACCACATTAGGCATCTTAGGATGCAGCAATTCATATGTTCTGTTCATTTGCTGGATAGATGAGAATGTCAAAGGGGAAATCACAAAATCACAGAGTGATTTAGGGTGAAGGAACTTCTGAGAGTCATCTTGTCCAACCCTTCTGCTCAAGCAGGATCACCTAAAGCAAGTCACACAGGACAACATCCAGATGGCTTTTTAATATATCCATTTATGGAGACTTCAAAACCTCCCTGGGCAGCCTGTGCTAGTGCTCTGTCACCTTCACAGTGGAAAAAGTGTTTCCGGATGTTCAGAGGGAATCTCCTGTTTTTCAGTTTGTGCCCACTGCCTCCTGTCCTGTCATTGGGCACCACTGAAAAGAGCCTGACTCCATCCTCTTTACAACCTCCCTGCAGGTATTTATGCACTTTGATAAGGTCCCTCCTGAACTTTCTCTTCTCCAGGCTGAACAGCCCTGGGTCTCTCAGCCTTTTCTGGCAGGAGAGATGTACCAGTCCTATTATCATCTTCACGGCCCTTTGTTGGACTCTCACTCCAGTGTGTGTCCATGTCTCACTTGTACAACACTGGGGAGCCCAGAGCTGGTCCCAGCACTCCAGGTGTGGCCGCATCATTGGCCACATCACTCCTAATGCAGTATGGGACACTGTTGGCCTTCTTTGCAGGAAGGGCACATTACTGGTTCATGGTCAATTTGTTGTCCACTGTGACTCCTAACTCCTTCTCTGCCAAGTAGCTTTTTAGCTGGGTATCCCCCAGCAGGTGCTGGTTGCAGGAGTTTGCATTTTCTTTGTTGAATTGCATGAGGTTCTTGTCTGCTCACTTCTCCAGCCTGTCAAGGTCCCTCTGGATGGCAGCAGGACCCTCTGATGTATCAGCCACTCCTCTCAGGTTGATAATAGTAGACTCTGCCCCTTCATCTAGATCATTAAGACTAGGTAGCTGCTTCCAACTAGACTTCCTAATAATGATCACACAGATAAGCAATGAAGTCAGGTTAACAGTTGCTTGATGATTTTTGTTAAATCTGAAGGGGGGAAAGAACCCAAACAACTAAAAGTAGCGTAAACCAAATATGAAGGGTTGTGAGCTAAAACATGAAGTATGATACTGGTTTCCAGAAGTCTCTTAAGAGAAGCAAAACAGCCCTTCTACAAGATGGTATTTTAAAGAATACTCAGCAGCCTTTGTTTCAGTCTGTTAATATATTTAAGAACATTTAAGAGCTGAAAACCATTGCCTTGTAGTTAAGGGTAGTCCTTACCTGGGGAGTGGAGAGATTTTTCCACTCATGATCTTTATAAACCTCACTTGAATCTTTCTTTGTCCTTTGGTGGATAGCATGCTCTGGAGGCAAAATGCAAATCCGAGTGTGCTGCACCAGTAACAGCAAACCTCCTACAATACTTGGTACAGAGTGTAACAAGATACAGCCTGTAGAAATGTGTTAAAACATGCAACAAGTTCCATAGTAGCTTTTTTTTTTCCCTTTAAACTAATGCTTGAACTTCTTACAGATTTATTGTGTGCCTTTGTAATAGCCCTCCTGGGGGTTTCACTGCCTACTCCGTGTGTCCGTGGGTGAGGTTACACATGGTACATCATCGAAGTTGCCTGTTTTGCTTAGGCCTGCATGTGCTTCTGGAAAGTACTAATGGGACAGTGTAGGAGCTGTTTTAATTTAGAGGTTTGTGCATATATATAGTCACAGTCATCATTTCTTGTTGCTCTGATGGAGAGCTTTTCTGGTGTGCATGACATCAGGTCTAACAGGTGGTGGTGAAGCAGCACCCTAAGGCCACAGTGAGAGATGTCCCTGTGCAAGCATGGGCACCTCCAGCTGCAGAAATGCTAAATGAGCGACTGCAGTTCTCAGTGGGGAAGAAAGGCTTAACAGCCATTCCAGCAGAATGGTACCTCCCAATCCCAGGCCCTTCTGCCTCCCATTGTGATTCCCTTTTGTAATGCTGCTGATGTGTAGCTCCATGCCTCCCCTCCTCCCTGCAGACATGGTCTTCCCCTTTTAAATCATGGCACCACTGCCGTTTTGTAGTGGCTGAGAGCTACAGCCTGGTGTCCATGTGCTGTGTGCCCAGTTCCCATGGTGTCAGCAGTCAGTCACCACTGCAGGCAGTGGGCTTACAGGATATTGCTGGAAGTCCACAGTAGTCCAAAGGTGAGATCTTGGCTCTGGGCAAAATGCCCATTGAGATCAGCAAGGGCAAAATCTCATGGAGAGCATGCGGTCCAGAGGCTGAAATCGGGAAGCTCTCTCAGTGTATCTCTTTGGTTTCCCTTTGCCTCTGATACAGGTTTTATTTTTCAGTTTATTCTCTTCAGAGCTCACTAAGAAGCAGTTTTCTGTCCTTTGAAACTTTTCAACAGACATAAAGCATTAAGAAACAACTGTGAGCAAAACAAAGCATTATGAAACAGGTAAAACCAAGAATTTTACAAGAAGGCTTAGGGTAAGCCAGGTATGAAAAAGGTTCAGGAGTGATCCAGTAAGTCTAACTTAACTGTCCAGCAGATTTGTAGAAAGTACAGCAGACAACAGAAATAATAAACAAATGGTTAATTAGAGTGATTAGGAGGCACTGGCATTACTTTTCTAGAGAAAAAACTGTCACAGAGGAGCCAGTGAGTACCTAGATAGGTATAGCCAGTGTAGTGCACCTGAGTTTTCAGAAGTTTTTTATAGGATTATCAAAGGTTTTTAAAGAAGCTAAGATGTCTTGTGATTAGAATGAAAGATTTCTTATGGATAAATAATTAGAAAGCAATAAAACTATGTGGTTAGTTTATCAGTGGAGGGAGATTTCTGTGAAGTCCATCAAGAATCTTCGTTGGAATCTGTGCCATTCAACCACTTCAGTAATCACCCAAAAAGAGACTGAATGTGCTGATAATAGAAAATTATTTGATGCAGAAAAAAAACCCTAAAATCTGCCTACAGGGACTTACAGAAGGCTCCTAGTTTACTCTGTATTGGGTGGGGGGAAAAAAAAAAAAAAGTTGAATTTATGCTAACTAATGTCCACAAAAACCCACAGATTATGTAATGTGTATGCTGATGAGCTCCAAATGAGCTGTTGTTTTCCAAAAAGAGATCTTGTTACTGCAGAAACATCACAAAGCTGTCATCTCAGTAAGCAACCATGAAAGCAAATAAAAAGTTGGATTTTGATAAGAAAACACCACTAAATCTACCTACAGATTTAGTGCTTGTAGTTCTGGCTGCATTTCAGAAGGACTTGGTAGAAGGTGAAAAAGTGTAAAGCAGCAAAAAGGATCAAACACATCAGAATTGCTTATTTAGAATGAGAAACTATATAAACTTAGATTTTTTTGTCTTACTAGAAACTACTACTGGAGTAGTATAAAGTCAAAAATGATAAGGGAAAGGTGGGCAAGGAAAAATTATTTGCAAATTCTCATAATTCAAAAGGAAGGGAGACATTCTCTGTCACCATATCTAAAACAGAAGTGGGTTTTTTTCCTATTTTAATCAATGTGTAACAATGTTGTGAAACTCCCAGCCATAGGATCTTGCAAAGACTGAAGATAGAAGTGAACACAAGAGAAAACTAAATGTGATTACAAAGGTTAGGTTCAATATTTGCTACTCAAAGCAATGAACCAGGTGCGACCTCCAAGTCAAAAAACGCCCTGAACCACAGACTGACAAAAGCTGGGGCAGTGTCTGAAGGGCAGATGTCCAGACTTGTTCTCCTCCTTCCCTAAGCATCCTTTATCTGCTGCTGCTGCTACTGGACCCTTGCCTGACAGCACTGTCTGTTCTTATGTTCTGTACACCTCTCATGAAGGGTCAGAAGAGCAAGAACCCTGGCCTTCATGTAGACAGGCTTAGTAATGGTTGGGAACTTTGTCTTGGATTTAGGGAGCCCGGAGCTTTCCATTCTGTGTTCTGGCTGCCTTGCAAAGGTCAACAATCCAGAATGTTCATGGCCTGAGAAATTTCATTTCAGGGCACATGTTGACATCAATTGCTATTAAAAAGGATGGTAGAAAGGTTGAGAAGAGGTGTATAATTGCTTTTAGAGTCTGTTTCTCCAGCTGTGTCAAGAAGCATATTCATTGGAAAGTTTTTCAGTCTGTCTGCTGTGATGCAGAAAGTAACTGTTTATTTTACTTAACCTTTTTTTAATTTTATTTATTTTCACTCTTGCCTCTGTTCTTTCAATAGACACACCTTTATTTTTCTTTAGTCTTTATCAAGCAGAATGTTGTGGTTTTGTTGTGGGTTTTTTTTTTCTTTTTTTTTTTACCTGTCATACTCTTTGCTTGTACACTGGTACAGAATGTCTTTCTGTTACAGATTATCTGAAAAGGCTGCTCTGCCCTTTCTTCCTTTCACATTTCATTTTTAACTTTCTTTGCTTCTGTAGATGACAAAGTCCACAGTGGAAGGCTCCAGCCAAACATGCCTAGTGCCACAACCAGACATGTCAGATGGAATACCTCAGGTCAGCCTCCAAATAACAGATGGTGGTTCATGTTGGAAGGAGATGGATTTAACAGATGAAATTTCCTTCATTAACAGTGATGTGTTTTTCTCCAGGTTAGTGCTCCTTTGTTTTTGTCTTTCGCTTGTTTCTTTGGCTGTTCTGTACCCGCTCTGAGCATTTTGAACACTTTTTTTTTCTTTTTATGCTTCCAAAGTCAAGTATACTGGAGTATAAGGCAAATCAATGTGTGTATCCCTGTTGAAACCACACATTCCAAGAGGTTGCTTGGAAAGCCAGCAGTATGCTTTAGCTTGCCTTTCCAAAGCACATTTTCAAGCGTGTGAAGGAGTGTACATGGACGGGACTGATCTGAGATCAGGCACTAGAATTAGACTGAGCACAAGATGCAGCTGAAATGTAAGGTGTCTCCTCTAAGTAACTGAGTGTATTTGATCTGCCCAGTTTGTCTTAACAGATGGCTGACTTTATTCCCATTCTGAATCCAAAAAGGAAGGGGGTTTTGAGAGGTTTTGTCTTTCTGTGGGAATGGTGATAGTTCTAGTGTTGTTCAGACAAGGCAGAGAATAAAAGCATCACATAGTATCTGTAAGAGTATCTGAATTTATCTAGAAGAGTTTATCTGTCTAGAACATCTTTAACAGTATCTATCTAAACAAGTATCATGAGTTTTGAATGCTGGCACTTTGTCAGTGAGGTGAACAGGTAATGGGCAATTTGGCTTCTTGTGAAATCTTTCCCTGCACATCAGACTGCACCAGTATCCTTCCGTTGTTCTCAGGATATTGAATTGAGTCTCTCATTCCCTTTCTTCTTGTGTCTAGTGCAGCACATGAAGGTTTCAGGTTACTGTGAGAAGTGGCTGTATGCTGATGAAGTATGGGGTTAGCCTAATGTGGGAAAATAGTGCTATTTCTATGTCATGAAACATGACACGGTGCTGTCTCTGCATACCAGTGCAGGACACAAAGCAGCAGCAGTGCTGCCAGACACGTAACTGAGTGACTTCACTTTGTAAGCAGGAGATGAGTGCTATTCTCAGCACTAGTGCAGACAGCCAGCCAGCCAGCACTCAGCTTACGAGATGAGTTAGCAAATTATTCACTAACACCAGGTTTTGATTCATAGTAATAGTGGAAAGAGTTAAGAAATTATGCACCAACACCAGATTTTGAATTATAATGATGATGGTGAAGCACTGATGTTAAATTCTGTTTCTAGCCCTTGCAGGCACACATGCTCTTTAACTTCTAGCTGTGTCAGCTGTGTGGTTTACTGTCCCCAAGCCTGCCCCAGAAACTCCTGCAGCCAGAAGACATTAGGTTCATTTCCATGTCTTCATTAATCCAGCTTTTTTTGACTGAGATGAGTTAGGAAACAATTATTGAAGCAGATTAGCTGGCAAAACTAAGGCGGCAATACAGTTCTACCAGCTAGAGAAAGCCAAGCAGGTGGGACTGGGTCAGAAGTTACAGCCTCTTGCATCAGTGTGCTGGAGCTTGGCAGAGAGTGTGCCCCTGCCCATACTCCACTACATGGTGCAATGTGTAAAGGGAAATGAAGTGCTTGAGAGTTGAAACAAAAAACCACAGTCTCGTGTCTGGGAAGGTATGTGTGATTGATGTACTTCATGAGGTGCCCCAAAAAGTTGTGGTTCTTTTAGGAGAACATTCTCCAAAAGATGCAATTATGTGCTGTAGGAATTTATACTTTCCTGTCAACGTCTAATTCCTTACAAGTGTACTGTGGAAGTATGGCACAGTTGGGCCAGTACTGGCACAGCACTTGAAGCACCAAAAGATACGTGTTTGTACTTAGGCAGAAGCCTAACCTCCATGCTCATGAGATGAAATATGTCTTCATCTCTAATTTTATCTGGGAAATTAAGAAACTGTAGAAATGAATTCTTTTATAATCCCATTTTGTTCAAGAATGCCCTAGTTTTCTGTCCCGTATCACAGTTCTGTACATATTCAGCTAACTGGGTTAAGTATCCACACCACTGTTAGCTTCCAGTTCTTTCATCAGTGCTCTGCTGCTGCTGCTGAAAGAAGATTACCTTCAGGTGTCAAGATGTTGGGCAGGATGGGATGGAAAGGACATCCTGGTTTTAAACATGCTTTTGTCAGCATTGTGTCACTCCTGAGTAATCTAAGCTCCCAGTGAGGGATTTGCTAGCCAGTATAGTCTCGGTGCAAGGCTACATTAGGACTTTCCACCTTTTTCAGCAGAAGGACTTCTGGCATCTGAGCTAGACTATAAAGTGCTTTGCAAACACACTGCTATTGTTGGGGTGTGTGTGTGCGTGGTGTTGTGTCACAAGGAACTATCAGTTATTAAATAAATGTTATCATTAATTATATGTAATTATCAGGTACATTTTAGTGAAATGACTGTATCTTCTGAGCTATCATATGCTCTTTGTTAGAAAAGAATAAAGGTTGTTCTTGGCAATGATACTAATTTGCTGTGCCATGAAAATGCCTGTGGTTTATTCCCTTTCCACGCTCAGATACCCTGATATGGGTGGATTAGAAGAGGATGAAGGGCTACACAGAATGGTGGATGTAGAACCCCACCTAGCAGGCCCACAAGTGTAGCAGTGAAGAAATAACCACACATACCAACCCCACAGGGCTGGAATCTGTAATAAATTTTCAATTGGTTTCATTTGACACTAGAGCAGAAGGCTTCAGGGAGGAAATGAGAGACTTACGGTTGATTAGCAATTTTTGATACTTTTTAAAATCTCTCGGTATGTGTCTTCAGACAGTTGACCTTAAAATGAAGATCCAGTTATTAAGTAGCAGCTACAGTTGTGACTCTGTCTTCTAGAATGGCTTACTTGTTTGTTATGCCTCCTTATAGTATGATATTCCTCATGACAGGAATTTTTTAGAGGCACCTGCTGTCATTTGAAATATGTGAAATATCAGTTGCAGTCAAAACATATTGCAGAGCATAAAATCTGTATCACCTTCTGTTCACAGGAGGGGTGAACTGTTATCTTAAGAAAATGGTAATTATAAAGTTGGTATTTTCTTTTTTCTAACCACAATAGACAGATTAACTATATGTACCCATAATCCTCACTAGCACATAATGTATCTGTTCTCTTGAAAATTACCTCATTATTATAGCTGTGTTCCCAGGGCAAACTGCTAATTATGCAGTAGCAGAAAAACATACCTGTAATGCAATCTTTGAGTGTTTCCCAAAACAGTGGAGAAAGAAAGAAGGGAAGGGACAGGAGATGAGAGCCTGGTCCTCTGAAATAATGATGAAAGTTTTCAGGCAGTATGCAGCCTGTTACATATTTCTGGGAGACCTCCTTTTTGCAACAGCTCCTGTGCAAAGCTTCAGAGCAGGGCAGCCAAACTTCCAGACCCTGGGAACCACATGCATACTTTACCTGGTTGAGAGCCATAAGACCCACACTGCAGACCTTAGGAGCTGGGAGAAGCAGCAGCTTTGGGACTAGGGTGGAGGCACAAGGGAACAGGGCTCCCCCGGGCCTTACCAGATGGTCAGTGAAAGAGGACTAGGGAGGGCTGGCAGCTCCCTGTACCTCAGAGTCCCTGTTTGGGTCCCTCTTTCTTTCTGCTGTTGAGAAGAAAAAAAAGTTTTCTCAAAGCTCTGGTTTCCAAAGGGCTTATACATAACTGCAGTAGGAACTGAAGTGATCTTCGATGTGCCTAGAGGTGCTAAAACTTAAGTGCTTCAAATAACAGATTTGAATGGATTTTACTTCAGAGATAGGATATCTATTAAGTTTTAAGTGGATCCAAAGGTGGAAGGGCCTCTTCCAAGCAATGCTCTTAGCCTTCCGTGCTAAACTTCATATACAAGCAAAAAAAAGGAATAGCCTTCAGGCAGGAGGGAAAATGCTTCCTGCAGCCAAAATGTGAGGCAGGGGATTGTTGATGGTGAGCAGAAATGTCTTTCCTGATGCTGGCTCGGGGTGGATGCTGCCTACAGAATTTTGTTGTCATTCTCAGCGTCCTGGATCTTTCGGCTGGGAAAGGGCGCTGACATAGGCGTTGCCATTGTATGTGGCTGTGGTAGCACTTGCTGGAGCTGCCTCTCTTTGCGGTCCTGGTACTATTTTGAAATTGTGGGAGGGCACCCTCCTGTTTGCAGTGCTGTTAGGCTCTCTGTGTGTTCCCTAGGTAGAAGTATTGATTAAAGGAGTGCAACCAGGTACCCTTCCTTGATAGCAGTGGTCACGTGCTGGGGAATGGGTGCTTGTGTGGCGGCCAAACTTTGTGAAAAACATTGTGCAGTTCCTGAGAGCCAAAGCTTAGAGCAACCACAGCAGTTATTCTGTAAGCAAGCCGCCTTCTCCAGTACTTTCTAGCTATTTCTTTGTGTGCCAAAGATCATAAATTCCTGTTTGTGGCTGTCACAGCTGCAGTGAGATTTGCCAGCACAGATACCCCATGCTGGCTTTCTAACATGTGCGTGTTCTCAAAGAGAAGATTTGTTTATATCAGCCTTTTGTTCACAAAGATCCTTACATCTGGCCTATGTCCTGCAAATAAAGGAATCACATGGCTCCATAATATAAGGAGTGGGTTAATGTACCCTGATGCATCCTCTTAGTGACACTCTATGTTCTTGCTGGCCATTTTTGAGATATAAGAACACATGTGTTTGTACACCAAGAAGTTTGTGCTTACTATAAACACTTTCCTATTCCTAAATAAACTATTTGCTGGCTTTCCTTTTAGCAGCTGTGGTTTTAAAACCGAGGCAAGCCAAAATTTACCATTATTCTCTGGCATGTGCTAACAACTTGAGTGTCTGTTGTTGCCAGAACAAGTCAGTCGCGGGGGGGCAAGGGGGGACACACACACTGGTGGTGTTTGCTTAGCTGACTATTTTTGTTTAGGTTTGGGGTTTTTGTTTTTGAAGTCTGTCATGCCAGTACATTCAGTCCCTATCCAAAGTAATAATTTGCCTTATCACTCAGGAGCCTTGCTGCCAGGTTTACGTAAGGGATTGCAGCCAGGCAGCCAACAGGGCTGCCCTCTGACAGGCATGGATTCTTCGAGAAAACTGCTCAGTAAAGGAGCAAAGGTCTGGAATAAGGTTGATGGGGAGGTGGTGAGTGCGGTTGCCTTCTATGTTGTTTGGCAACAGCCTCTGGCAGGTCCTGCTCTGAGACGTCAGAGAGGACTTTTTATGTAAGTTATTGTTGCTGTTTGTCACTTTCTGTCTTCAGGTTGTGTTGAGTTAGTTTTTCCAAGCTGACTCACTTAACTTTCAGAGCACATTTGTCTCCACCCTCCTATGCAATCAATTCCCTTCTTTCTTGCATTGTGAGATGCTGGCAATAGAAACTGCCTTACATAATGAGTTGTTAAGCATTCAGTTTTCTAAAAACACGTCCACAAAGACGTGTGATTTATTACCTCTCCAAGGTAGGTGACTGTGAATGGCAAGTCAGGGTGTGGTCGCATTTTTTCCTGGGTTCTCCTTCCCTTTGTTTAGCCAAGATGTGATGGCAGTCACAGAAACATGTAATTATGTAGATTTTTTTTCTGTGCAAGTCAACCTGGGTGGATTTCAGTTTACTTTTCCAAGCATTCGCCCGCTCTCTTCCACCCTGCACAGGTTGCTTCTTTAGACTAGGCTTTGTTCATTACATTAGTCTAACCTTCCTGTGTGCCTCTAGCCATCTTAGCTTTGACACTGTGCAAGATTTACCTTATGTCTTGTGGGATGGAGAGCATTTTGAATCCGATGCCCTGATCTGTGCCACAGAAGTGGATGTTCATCTTGGAAGCAACAAGAACCATAAATGAAACAGAGAACTGATGACTGCTAGATGTAGGAAGCAGCATTTTAATGCCATAACATGCACAGGGAAACAAAAGTTTTTCTTTCAGTCCATGCGGCAAGTATATCAGCTTTTCCTCTTTCTTGGGACAGCATCCAGCAGCTGTAGAAACCAGGGACTACAGTAAATTCACAGTAATTGAGTAACTTTGCTAAAAAAATCAACTCCTTTTCAGTATCTCAGGGAATGCCCTCTCAGCTAGAAGGATTTTTTATTTTGTCATCTTGTTCATTTTTTTTCTATCTGCTTTTACTGTGAGGAGCATGTCCTTTCATCTCATGAGGCTTTTGGCTGGGTCAGATTAAGGTTTTTGCTGTATGAAATAAGGTGCAAGCTTCTGTAACAATTTTGAAGCCATTTTCAAACAAAAGGGTCGGTGACCTCTTAGAGGAGAACACACAGTGGATAATAAGGAATTTAAACCAGCCTTGGAAATCTGTGCTTTTACTATTTGTGTTTACAAAAACCAAGACACCCTTCACTAGCCTGTCTTCCTAGCAAATAGGGAAGAGGCAGAGCCTCTGCCCTGTGACTTGAATTATTTTTACTGCAATAAATGAATGGTTTCCTCTTCTGTAGCTTCCTTAACCTGTCTCTTGAGCTGCCTGGTGCATTGTTCAGCTGCAGAGCTTCAGCCCCAGTGTGCCTTGTTTCCGGTAGCTTTGCAGAGCAAGCAGTTTTCTACCACCTGAAGCTGTGAGGTACTCCTTCCTCTGCCACTTCCCAGAGGGGACTTCAGCCCCGGTCCCGCAGACAGTCCGGAGGAAGAGCAGCAGGCACAGGTCACCAGGTTCTCAGCCAGGCTTGTTTTCTGCTGCAGTTTCCTGGTTCAGCTGAAAGAACGGTTCATTTGGACGTTGTGTTCAACACATTGTGGTGTAGGCTGATGGAGTTCAGCTGTGACTTCCCATAAGACGTGTATATTTTTATTCAGAGTGGTCAGCTGGCTGTCTACTAAGAAGAGGAGGCTGCAGGTGGTGGGGCAGGGTTGTCACTCACTGCTCTTATCACTTTGCTTGTATCTGTTTGTCTCTGAGCTGTTTCAGTGTTGTAAAATCCTCCTCTCATGGTCAGTGTCCATGAGAGACTTCCTCTCGTTTTATCCATTGTGAGGAATGTGATCCCAAGCTGACTGTTTATCTACAAATGGCACTTTGTTGCATTGGTTCAGTGCCTTCCTCTTGGCCCGAAAGCGCTGCGGTTAGGAAGTGTGAAGATAGTTCTGTTTCTACACCAAAGCTTTCCTTTTCATTCTACACCTGCTGCAAGACATGTATTTGTGCTAGGAATGACTGCAAAGAGAGGCCACTAGGTAATTGCGAAGAAATTACTAAAGGCCTCTTGGATGTTAATGACTTCCAGTCATTAAGGCTTTGAAAGGATGCCTGGAAACAAGATATTCCACCACCAATTCCCCAGGCCTTTTCACAGTCTCCAAGCTCTCCAGTCAGAAAGTTTGAGTCATGTAGGGAGGTATAAATATCTAATAAAATAACTTTTTTATTGTCCTACATTGTGGTTAGGAACCACCTAACCACTATGAAATGGTTACTCTCTTGGGAGCACTGCTAGCAGTGCAATGTGTTTTATAACATTTCTAGATGTTTCCTTCAAAAAAAAAAGAAACAAAACAAAACACAGTGAAACTCCAGAAAGTATCAAATTGCCAAAAAAAACCCCAAACCAAAACAACCAGACCAAAAAAATCAAGTGACCACCACCATTCTGAGAGGGCTGCCGAGCATCACAGAAAAGTTTTCCTCTAAACTCTAATTACCTTATGCTAAATTTATGCCCTTTGGGTAGAAAAACTTGTTCTTTTCCCAGGACTGTGAAAGTGTGCTGAGAAGTTGCAAGTTTATAGACCTTTCTCTTGTGATCCAAGTGTTCATGTTAACTAAACATGGGCTTATGCTGGACTTTCATTTCCCTTCAGTATCCACTTGTGCCACTCCTAACATTGCTCAGCCTGGCCTGCAGCAGGCTAGGAGCGTCTTTGTGCATCCTGGACACGTACAGAGTGGTTAGACTCAAAGCTGATGTTGCAAATGAAGGGCACAGCACCAAGCTGCATTGATGGAGCACAGCATTGCTGTATCTGGCTGCACATACAACAATAATTTGTGTTTCTTGATGTTTTTCCTGCACAGGTAGGTGCAGGAAAAAGCCCTGGGCTGGACTGAGAGGGCTGTGCCCCAGTCAAATACAGTCAGGTTTTAATAGATCTGTTCAGAGTTGTCTTTTAGCCAGGATCTCCCTTACTCCCATGGCAGAAGATGCATCTTTGCGATAGGCAGAGAGATGGAGTTATTCTCACCCAGCTCACCCTTCTCTTAGGACCCCCAAGCTGGAGTTGATCTCTCCTGCCAAGTCATTTTTTTCCCAGCACCTCTCTCAAGAACCAGGCTGGCCTCTGGGGCACTTGTGCAAAGGGAGCACTACTTTCAGTCACGTCATTAGCTGAAGAAGAGGAGCTATTTCTAGAGGGTTTTTCTGGAGGGTAACTCTGTCAGACTGCTTCCCTTGCCAGTACAGACAGCAGTTTATCTTTCAGTGGAGTAAAAAGCTGCATTCACCAAACGTGAATGGTGTAGCCAGCTCCTCTGCTTGGCTCAGCCCCTTCTGAAATGGTTGTTATTTTCATAATACTGAGATAAGTACAGGCATTGCACTTTAGGATACTTTAGAAAAACAGGAACCATGGTGGCTGCAGAGGCCTGGAGTTTGAAGGATAGTTTTGTAGAGATTTGGAAGGATGTTTTTTGAAGGTGGGAAAGTGTGAAACCGATAACATTTGTGATAGGGAATATAAATAATGCCGGGAGTACCAAGGACTCATTTAAAAATTTATGGAGTCTTTTTGCTGTTGAATGCTTTTTCTTCGGTGTTTTCTGTGGCAAACATTTCCATTGGTCTGAAACTGCTGAATATTTAAAGTGTCTTTGTGCAGGCTGTTTCATAAAAATAACAGTTTAGAGGAGTGGGATGAATTTCATCGGACATGAATATTTAGAAATTTCATTAGATTAGCAGAGCTTTGAAAGAAGCCTTCTTTCAAAATAATTTGTATAACTGGCCTCCTGCTTGCTTGCTTGCTCTCCCATGCTCTGGCACTTGAACTAACTGGTGCAAATGAAGAACCTAGGGACCTGTTGCACAGCATGCTTTTCCCTGTTCCCACAGCAGATTAGCTGGCACAACTATTCATTACTTGATGCCTTCCCAGAAAACCCTTTAGGAACCTACTCCCAGTCCTCCCTCTTCTCCAGGAGGGAGGCCAAGAAATAATTTCTGGGCTATCCCATGGGGCAAGAGCCCTTTGGAACAAGTTAAAGCAGCTGACAAGCGGGTGTGGCAGTGCTTGCAAAGGACACTGCTGCTTAATGAAGAGCAGCCACAGCAGCTAATTCAGGTCTCCTTGGAAGCTTGGGGTGTCCCTCTTGGTGGGAAATGTGCTTACATGCTTATCTGTTGGCTGAGATCAAGAACTCTGACAACCTGAAGCTCTGAGAAGCTTTCAGCTTGCTGTTTACTTTTCTCTTGTCCCAGCAAGTTTAAGAAGCAATTCTGGAGTATGTTTCCTCCTTAATAGCTTTTTAACTAGCTTTGTTTAAAAGGTAATTTGGCCTCCAAGTGGCAGGAAGGAACGGAAGAGCTACAGTGAAAAAAAACCTGAATATTCCCCACAGATATGCCAACAATACTTGTATTTCTGTGCCAGTGCAAAAAATAAAAGGGGTAAAATGAAGTCCACTGAGAGCAACCTGCTTCTCTTTTGGACAAGAGGAGTATTAATTAAGAAAATGAGTAAGAGAATTCAGCAAATAACATCTGGGCAGTTTATCTAAGGCTTGGTGTTCATAAACAGAGGCAACTGTAAGAACATGAAAAAATACCCATCATCTTTGAATTGTGTCAGTAGTTAGCTATTCCTGCCATTTAAGAATGTTGCATTTTTAATTGGAATTTGTCTGACTTTGACTGGGAAGCTACTGGATTTTGTTCATCTCGTGAGTACTAGGTCAAAAATTAACGTTGCCTACTTGCATGGGCACTTTCCTTTGGAAAGCACTAAATGTGTGGGGGTTAGTTCTTGTGTTCCCTTCATGGGTTGTCTCTGAGCACTCTTCAGTTTTTCACAACTTGTTTGACAATGGGAATTCCTGAACTGATCAGAGTCTTCTGGAGCAACCACTCCAGGAGGACAGACAGACATAACACGCTTCTTTCCACACAATATCCATGTTGATGCTTCCTAGGACAATGTTACTTTCTTTAGCCACACAGCCACTCGGGGCTTGTACAGAAATGCTGATCTGGCATGACATTGTATCCCCCACTGGGACCTGTCATCTTGCATGTAGTTCCCAGATTTGATTCTTACGTGGCTGTACTGAAACATCTAATGCTGACTTGCAGACAACATACAGAAAAAAACACCTTTTACATTTCCTTTCAGATCATTGATAAAGCATTAAGTGATACCAGGGCTGAGAACCAGCCTTGGAAAGTCACTGTCAGTACTTACCCATTTTTGGAGGATTCCCCTTGTACTAAATTACATTTTTGACATATTAGTTGCTCTTTCTTCCTGTTTGTGCTCTTTTGGACAGGGCCTATTTAATCATCTGTCTGCTTTGTTTGGGCATGAAGGGCTACAGTTTCCAAATATGGTTTCTATTTACATGTGACTTGCTTATTTCATGTGTTCACACAAATCTTCTTGCCTGCGGGAGATTTTCCAGGGTATTTATCATTTATAATTGCAGATGTTTATATGCACAGATACTCTAAAGAGAAAAATGCATGTATCAACACATGTATGTGTACATAAACAATGCAATTTTACATTTTGTATTAGTGGTATTTTGAAAACTACATTCTTTAATTTTCAGTCTGATGAGATCTTTGCTTTGCATTCATGTTTCTGCCAGGGGGAAATTATTGCATAACTTTGTAAACTCTGTATTCACATTGGTGGTATTGAGCAGAACTCCAGCATCTTAAAAAGTCTCAGATTTTATCAGACCAGGCAAGATTTTTAGATTTTTATTTATTTTTTAAAATAGTAATTTGTGTATGACAGTGTAGTGAGGCGAAGGATAACTGCTTTTTAGGAGGCAGACATGGCCACATCCTCATAAAATCCATTATCTAGATCACTTACATCTCATATCCTCTGGTGCTGTTCACAGATCCTTCTCTCTTGTTGCTTTATGCACTGAGAAAATTACTTGGTGTTCAGCTAAGTATGAAAAGGAAAGAGAAAGGAGAAAGCACTTCTGTAATGATGATTGACAGGAGACTTCCTTTCCAAACGTGTGTTCATTCTTTAAACGTTGATGGTGGTGGAAAAAAGTGATTATACATGTTTACTTCCAGTTTTCCTTTGTTGAATCTCAGTAAGAAATCTGCAAATCAAATATTTTGAACCCAGGTGTTACCATGTTGTAGGTGCCGAAGTGTGGCGGTACACGTTGGTATTTTAGGGGGCCTTTTAATTTTTATTATTTTCTGTCTTTTCCTGAAGCATTTGCAGTACACTAAGGAGCATACAGTCAGTGGAGAGGATGCTTTGCCTGTCCTGAGAGAGTTGTTTTTTCCCCCATCCTCTGTACGTGTGTTTGGTAGTACCGTAAATAGCCGCTGAGGTGCATTGTTGCTGCCAACAGCTGAGTGTGGCCTTTCTGGGCATTCAGGATGCATGAAATGTATGAAACTAGCAGAAAAGGTTTTCTTTTCCATGTTTAACATGGGAGAACAAATTCAACAAGTACAAACAAATCCAAATCAAAATGTGCTATAATCCTGGGGTTTATGTGTGATAACCCAGCTTGAATGATGCAAGTTAAAAAGGGCATAAGAGGGCAGGGGAAGGATAGGAATTCCTGCCTCTGTCACATAGCAAACCTAAACATCTGTGAGGAGGAAGTGGAACTGTTTGAAGATAAGACTGTGTTTTTCTGGCAGCTCTTGTCTGCCTACTTCGGGACACAAATAACATCACTTGTGGTCCGGACCCGTGGCCAGGGGAGGTGAAGAATTAGGGAGTTGTGTGTTCATTCAGCAGGGTGAGAGATTCAAAGGGCCCATTGAGATCATGCGAACTGAAGTAAGGTGACCTGCACTATGGTGTAATTTCCTGCTGTTTGAGTGCAGGTACTACTGCTCTTACCAACAGCTGGCCACTATGCCTGACAGTACTTTTCTCCATATTAAAATCTTTTCTTTCAGTATTTGCAGGTGCTTCAAAAATAATTAAAACCTTGTGAAACTAGCAGTGCTAGCAATGTCCACCAGGGTGTTTGTTTCATCTTAGATCTCCTTTTCTTTTAATGGGTGTTGAGGTTGCACGCCAGTGGGTGCACAGGGAAATGTGAGCTAGGACACCTCTTCTTTTACTCATGGTGATTTTGGCAATGTTAAAGAGGCAGATGAGGAAGGAGAAGAGAAAACCAATACCCCATTGAAGGGAGACTGAAAGAAGAGAAAAGATAGAGAAAGTGGATCTGAAGGTGCATGGGAGTGCCCACGAGCCTTGGGCAACTTTAATGTTCTCTTAGGGAATCCGCTCGATTTTAGCATGATGTCATGAACTAACCCTGTTCACTGATGCTAACTCGTAAATTAATCTTGCTTGTTATTACAGCATCTCTTTTTGCTAGTGAATTCTTTGTTGAGGATCTTATTACTTTTAAACTCATCTATATGGACAAGTCCTGTGGCAGCTACAACAATAGCTTGGATATAAATTCAGAGTACAGCAGCTATTTGAGTTATTCCACTTCTGTTTATTCAACAAGATGCTCTGGAATAACCCTGACTCCTTCCCCATGTAGAGAAGTCCTTAGTTAAATGTGGAAAATTAATTCTTTTTATTGGCATCCTGATGGTAACACTTAGTTTATAGAAGCGTAATGAACTATGAATAATGGTGTGGTATAAAAAAAAGAGTGGCCAGGAAGAGTCAATTTGATTTATTGTCGAACTGTAAAACAGTACAAGGTGCTTCTGTTTTATACTGAACCAGTTTTTATATCAGATTAAAATCTTTCTCTCATGGTTTTAGTTGTTTAAGAGCACATATGGTGCATTTAATTTAACAGGAAGTCATCAAAATATTAATTTAGTTGCCACAGATAAAAGCAGCCCATATCCATGATGGCAGAGTGCTTTATCAGCATTGCTGACTTTCCTAAAAAGGGGCCCTGTGCTGTGCCTGGCGTGACTGTGGCACAGCAGAACAGGCTTGTGCTGAGGCAACGGGCAGAAGCATTACTAATGCACTTATTCCCGTCAGCCTGCTGACAGGAGCAAATATTAAACAGTTCAGCATACTGAAGCAGAGCCACTTCTCAATTGACCTCTGCACCTCTACTCCACACCACTGCTTGCTGAGGCTTCAGCTGCCTGCTGCTCTTGGTTTTGAGAGAGAACGCCCCTGCCTCCTGCTGAGAAAGGTCGGGATCTGTTAGGCATCCCTGTGAAATGTCTGGTACCCTTCTGCTAACCCGTGAGTGTCATCTGCTTCTCCAGAAAGCTGATGTGGCTCTTGTTTAATTTGTGTGACCTACATCTGTATGAAAGTCTTAAACCATACAGGTACTAAGTTCTTTCTGCAGCTTTCTCCCAAACCAGTGCTAGTCCTCACTGAGGTTAAAGGTGACGGTGCTTTTAATATGGACTTGAATTTTTGAAGATTAGCATGTTTGGCTGTGCCAGAATTAGCCATTAGGCTTTTACCACCTAAAAATGTTGAAAGGATCCATTCTTTTATGCTCCTTTATGAGTTTGAAACTGTCCCCTTCCCTGTCACATAAAGCATGCAATGTAGTAACATCATTCACAGGTAGGGCAGCAGCAGGAGTGTTTCTGTCTGGTATCAGAAGTTGCAGGCCATTCCTTAGGCTTTCTGGGTATAGGAGGTGCAAAGGTGAAGAGCAAAATGCTGAGTGTACTCCTTCAGCAGCCATCAAGAGTTTCAGCACAAGACCTTCCCAGGGATTTTGTACCGTTCGTTTTCCAAAGCTGCAATGTCCTGGAAAGTGGCATGCCTGTACTGGGGGGTTCTTTCGTTAGTGCTCTTCCCAGCCCTGAATTTCCACCAAATAAAATGGTGCGATTAGTTGTTCCAGACCAATATTTGGGCAGCAGCCACAGCTGTAGAAGCAGGAGTGTTTGAGGGTGGCCCATGGGGAACATCAGTATGAACATGGGAAGTTCAGCTTCTGCAATGCTTAGTATCTCTTAATTTCAAGTGCTAAGGGGAGAGAGTCCTCGCTTGCTCCTCTGCGTGTCCAAGTCAGTTGGCCAACTAGAGCACAAACCCTCTGAACCCAAGTAGCATCTACTGCAATGCAAGGGGAGGGTAACTTCAAAAGCCCAGTTGTGCCAGCCCCTTCAGACTGGTGGTGCTGGTGCGTGTGTGCAGTTACAGGAGAGCTTCGTGTGCGTACCGAGTGCCCTTCCCGTGGGCATCCCGGCCACACCGGAAAGAACCCGGCTCCACCGCGGCCATCGGGAAGGCAGTTACGGGTGACCACGTTGCATCCAGGGTGACATTTAGGAAGAAGAAGCGGTGGGTGTGTGTTTATAGTTACTAAAAGGGATACCAAAGACCTTGTGGGTGTTCTTGTTAAAAGGCATCCCGTAGTAATTAGCCCTCAGCGTATGGCATTTCTGGCCGGTCCAGGACCGGCTGGACATCATAAACCTATTTCGGTTAACCTGTGGCGGCCGAGGCTGGTGGGGAGGGTGTCCCTCGTTCCCCGGCGGCGGGGAGAGGGGGCCGGGCTGGGGCTCTCGGCAGCGGGGCGGGTCTCAATCAGCCGCCAACCCGGGGCTGGCGGCCCCTTCGCCCCTCCCCGGTACCGGGCCGCGCCGCCGGCTCCCCGCGGCGAGGCGCTGGCGGCTCTGCGGGCGAGGCGAGAAGCGAGGCGGGCGGCCGGCGGTCTCCTCATGGCCAGCATGGCTTGCGAAGTCATGCCCCTGCAGAGGTACGTGGTCTGCCGGGGCAGCCCCCGGCCCAAAACGGGGCGCCAGGTTTGTGCCGGGCTGCCCGGCCCGAGGCACGGGGAGAACCGTGACTCCGGCCCTGCCGGGAAAGGCAGCGCCGTTCCGGGCCGGCTGCCTGGGCTCAGGGGCAGTGTAAGAGGTCATTTTATTAACGGGGCTCCAGGGATGGGGGACATTTCTGTCTTCCCCATGCGGAGCTGGGGGGGTGGGGGGGGGAATCGTTGATGTAGCACCCAGAAATCCACGTAGCCCCCTCCCTGCAGGGAGCCTGCCGCGGGAAGCGAGCAGCTCTGCGGTTTGTAGGAATTTGGGTGCTCCGGGGCCATCACTTCCCAGCGAGCGGTGGGGGTCTAATCGGCTCCTTGCACCCGAGAAAACTCCCTCCCGCCGCACCACTGCAGCAGGGGCTGTAATGTGGTAAGGGAGCCCAGTCGGGCTTGCCCCTATGCACACCCCCCGCCTATAGCTGTCCGCTTAGATACCCAGCGCCGTCAGTCTTTGCAGCAGCATGGGCGAGGGATTTAGTTTTCGGAGGAAAAGGGCTGTTTTGTTTCCAAGTTGCCGAGACACACCTCCCTTCAGCACCATCTGTGAGCGCATACCTGTGCTGGCATGTGCTTCTGCCACTGTATGGCAGGCATCACTGCAGGCAGGCTTTTGAAATGGCAGGGCACAGACCCACGGGGGAGGGGAAGGGAGAGTTTACCCCGTCCTTTTATTAAGTCATGAATTTAAATGTCTTTTTTTTTTTTTTTTTTAATCACTCTTTCAGTTCTCAAAATCAGGTGGTCCATACCTCCTCTAGCCTTACTCGAATGGGCTGAATGTTAATCTTTATGTAACCGATGAAGAGTAAATAAGTGCTTTAGCGTGCCGTTCTAGCGCTGTGGTGGTGCTGTTTCAGCAGAAGCAGTGGAGTTGCTGCTTACTTGGACACAATAAAACAGTAACTGTAATTGCTGCCCAAACTGTTATTGTCTGATAAAGCAGGAGGTCCTCTGCAGATAGATGTGGAAGATTTCTCTCTTGCAGTAATGCAGTCGCGGAGTTCCATGTCGATGACTGCAGAGAGACAGAAACGTGGTTTGAATGTCTTAAAGAAGTAGTCATAGTGCATCTTCTCTATTTGAAGGACCAGTCTCACATAATATTTTTAACCTTTATGTGTTCCCGAGGATCTGTCATAGCAGCAGTCAGAACAAGTGGTTGTTGTGCTCTTGACTGTTCACCCCCGGGGAAGGCAGGTTTCACAGGGTAGCTCTAATTAGGCTCTTTGTTTTTTGTTGTTGCAAGGATTAACTCTCGATCAGTTAGAAATGTACTGCGCTTTAAAGGTGAAGATTTTTCTTCAAGCTCTGATTAAGCCTTGAGCGTGATACAGAATTGTTCAAGCTTTGCAGTAAAATAATAAATAAATTCACAAAATTCTGGCTTCTTTTCCCTCTCCTTGAGCTATTTTTAGGATGCATATACTATGATTTTAGCACCTCGTTTCCTTTGGACCTAGGGGCGGGCAAGCACAGACTCACAGATCCCTTTACAGCAGCATTCTCTAGGTTACACCTTTATTTTCCTATTCTTCCCGTTGGAATGTTGTCTCCTCCCTTCTTAGTACTGAGTTTTACTGCAGAAGAGGATCTTGCTGGCTTTAAGCATTTTTTGTCACCTGCAGGAAAGGTGATGCCTGGTAGTGGTTAGTACCAGGCACAGGTAACAGTATGCTTGATATTCTTGGGGGGTGGACAGGCTGATGATGCTGTTCCAGCTGAGGGTATGGACAACTCAGAGTGCACAATTCCTGTTGCTGGGTCTAAAGTAGATGAGGGGCAACTTCCAGGTGCTGTGGCTCAGGGCATTTTTCAAGCTGAGAGCATCCCTCTTCCCCTCTCAAGACAGGGAATGAGCTGCCAGCAGTAATCACACTTGGTTCTTTTCCTGGGTGTGTAAACTCTCTCCTGCCCATTCCTGCAGGTGTCCTGCTCTGTGCTGTCTTTGGGCCCCAAGCTGGCCATGCTGTGCCTGCTGTGGGAACCTTCCTGTACTGAAGCGATAGGCTTCTCTGGGCATCTCTCTGGCTGGTGTGTACAACTTGGGAGAGGGAGGAAGGCTCTGTTTAAGAAGCTGTGACATTTAAATAGCATTTATCACTAGAGCAGGGAAGTATTGTATGTACCAAAGTACCTTTAAGCTGCAAGTCTGTCTTCTGACAAGTCATATAATGTGCTTGCATAGAGCCCCATGTACTATATAGTGTCATTCTATATATAGATGTCTGTGGAATGGCAGGATTGGATATGGTGGTCTGCTACAAGGGAGTGACAATAGGGACGTGAGGGTTATGTTTCATTGCCTGCGAAGAGGTGGAAGGCTGAATATGTTGAACCCTCTATTCCAATAGGTACTGTACAGCCCAAGCACTGCAAAAAGCACCTGTGAATGTCACATGGATTGCATTACTGATTTTCCAACAACCTGGCCACCAGTAGTTGTCTGTTCTACTGCGAACAGGCCAACATGTTTTGTGAATAGCATTAGCTTACTTTAATAACCTATGTTCCTAGTTAGAGCATTACTAATGCTGTTATGTATGTTTTAATTCATTTATTCTAGTTCAGTCTGTTGCAGATTTAACAAAAGCTGTGCAGAGCTGAAACCCGTGGTGTTCACCTTTGCCAATCTCATCCGCCAGTTTCTGTAGGAGATAAGAAAGGCAGGTACACAGTTAGGCCTTGTTTGTGATCAGTGGCCTGTCTCACTTTGCACTTTGCTGGAACAAAATCAAGGCAAAGGAAGAGTGAAGCCATCACATGTATTTTTAGGAAGTGCTTCTGATAGAAGTAGGGAGTGTGAATGATCTGTTTCTTACCTGTGCAGCAGAGATAGGTCGATTCAGGTCAGACATTAGGAAGAATTTCTTCACCATGAGGGTGGTGAGACACTGGCACAGGTTGCCCAGAGAGGTG